>VZSE01006462.1:8175324-8189294 GCA_013398275.1 Promerops cafer
CCTCCCTCCCTCCCTCCCTAACAATAAATTTCTGTCATCTTTGCACTGAGCTTTTCTCAATGTCTTTTTTATCTGTTTCCTCACTAACCAATTTCTATGGTTTTGAGATCCAAATATCTAAATATGTTTACAGTCTAGAACCAGTTTTGATCTGTGGAATGCCTCAGTTGTGCTGAGGATTTAAGAATTGTTTACAGGACACGTCACCTCTGCCCTCTGGAGGGCAAGGGTCTGCTGGTGGTTCCTGTCCACGACTGAGAGAGATCTGGATTTGAGGCCAGAGCAGGAATTATGGAACCATAGAGTAGTTTAAGTTGGGAAAGGTCTAAAAGGGCCTCAAATCTAGCCATTAGCCCAGCACTGCCAGGTTCATCACATCTACACATCTTTTAAACACCTTCAGGAATGGTGACTGCACCGCTTCCTTGGGAAGCCTGTTCCAATGCCTGACAACACTTCTGGTGAAGAAATTTTTTCCTAATATCCAATCTAAACCCCCCCCAGCACAGTTTAAGGCCATTTCCACTTGTCATCTCTCTTGCTGTTTGGGAGAAAAGACTGACCCCCCACCTCACTACAACCCTCTTTGAGGTACCAATAAGGTCTCCCCTGAGGAGACCTTATTGGTAAATAACTCCATTCCCTGTAAGACTTGTGCTCCAGTTTTGTTGCCCTTCTCTGGACTCACTCCATCACCTCAATGTCTTTTCTGTAGTGAGGGGCCCAAAACTGGACAGAGGATTTGAGGTACATCCTCACCAGCACCAAGTACAGGAAGACCATCACTGCTCTGGTCCTGCTGGCCACTCTACATCCACAGCTTTTCCCTCCTCCACTGAGTCACCCTGTCACAGAAGGAAATCAGGTTTGTCAAACAGAACCTGCCTTTCACAAACCCATGCTGGCCAAGCCTGATCCCCTGGTTGCTGTACATGTGACACCTGATGGCATTCAGGATAATCTGCTCCATGACCTTCCCCAGCACAGAGGTCAGGCTGACAGGTCTGTAGTTGCCCAGATCCTCCTTCCTACCATTCTTGTAGGTGATCCCAGTCACCTAGGACCTCTGCTTAGCCAGGACTGATGGTAAATGATTCGTGACTAAGTCTTCAGCCATCGTGCACAAGGTGGTAAGAGACAGTCAGAAGAGCAGAGCTGATGTGTCATGAGGCTGTAGAAGCCAATGCAGAGCAATTCTCTGCCACCATCTCTGAGCCAGCAAAGAGATGGGGATGATGGGGAAGTTCAGAGAGTCTCCCTTTATAACTCTCATCTACACAGCCTAGCTGAGAAAAGAACTGTGCATCATGAGAAATGTTTTGACAATAAACTGGAAGAAACAAATGCTTACAACCTGTAAAAGCCAGGCCATAGAGCTGGGAGATTTTTCAAAGCTTTAGACTCTTTCAGTCTACTTGTGACAAGCAAGGCACATCAGAGGTCGTTTCTCCTCCTGAAAATGAGAACCTAGAGGCTATTGATCTTCCTGTAAGACGTTTTCCAGAGAAACTAGAAAAGGGAAAATTGTAAAGGTTTCACCTTTGATATATTTTCTCAGGTCTAGCTGTAGCCCATGAAAAATTTCCATCTTTTATAAGGAGACAGTGGCCTTAGCATGTTCACACTCTGATGACTGAACCTGGGACATAATTCAAGCATTGCATTGACATGATTTCTTTTAAAATTTTGACCATAGTCACACAGAATCACAGAATAAGCTGAATAGTCATGGGACAATAGATCAGACCTTGTTTTCCACTTGCAGCTGCTCCAAAGTTGTTGCTTTAGTAGCTCACCAGTACAAAGTTTCCCGAAGGAAAGTTTTGCAGTAATGGTACAATTACAAATTTAATTTCAGACCATGGTCTCAAAAAATGAATGCTAGAAAAAAGGTGCATTTTCCATGTTGTTGTTTTCTTTTTCTTGTGGTTGTTCATCCTGCTGTTACAGGGAAGTATAGCGTGTAAATCTTTCTTTGACAAGAGAGTAGGAATATCTTGCCTAGGAATGACTGTTGAAGTAAATTGTTGAGTGAAGCTACTGTCACAAGAGATGTTTAGAAATTCATCCACTAAACACTGGCTGTGGCTTCTTTTATTCCCTCTCTGGTCTTACAGAAACTTGCAATAATTCCTAAGACCATCCAAATACAATAAAAAATAATTATTTCCTGAAATAAATGCATCAAATCCTAATAATAAAATTTATACTCAAGTTATAGTATTGAGTGGCCTAACTCTGCAAATGTGACCCTTGACCTCAAGAATTATGTTTAGTTGTCCTCAGTTTCTCTCCTCTTTTATATATTGGCATTCTTTCTTGGAAATCTTTTCACTTTGCTGAATTCTGGATGCATCTTAAAAGATCTGTAGTACACAAGAGAGATCATGGTTTGCAGCATGGAAGTGCTTTTGTGAAGGATCCCAGAAGTCAGGCTGTATGCAGTGCTACAACATGTGCAGAGGCACCTTTTAATAAAGAGCAAATATTTATAAACATGCTCTCCTCTGCTGTTGCACAGCATGGAGTATCTGCAATATCTCAAATGTGATATGAACAGTTAGAGTGACTCTCACCAAAGGGATTAAAAGGTGTAAACAAAGCAGAACCAGAGCAAACCAATCTGCAGAGACTGATTCCTGTGGAATCCACATGTGTATAAAATATTTCGCAGAATAGAAGAAGCACAAGAAAGTCTTAATTCTATATAAACAGCTGACCATGAGAGATAATGACAAGATAATAAACATGGAGCTTTTTTGTTGCTGTTATACTGGCTTGTAAAGAGATTTGTTATTTGGGTTGGTTTTTTTTTTTTTGCTGGCTGGTTTTCACTATCCTATTGAAGGGAAAAAAATGCCAAGGGAGTAAAATGTATTTTCCAGAACATAGTTAGAATGTTACATGGAAAATTTTGCCAGGGGAACACCAAATGAAACAAATCTCAGGACAGATTAAAGAAAGTGATCTTGTTGCTGATATGCCAAACTTTTCTGCATTTCATTTTTAACAAGATAGAGATTCTCACAGTATTAAAAAAAACAGAAAAAAAAAAGAAGAGGAAAAGGGTAATTATACATCACAGCTAGAAACTCCGGAACTCAAAATTTGTGAGGTTCCTATTAAGATGGTAGGATGTGTGACTGTAGCTTCTGTGAGAGATAAGACAGATAATTTAAGAAATACTTCCAAATAACAGAGAAAGGGTTGAAACTACCGCAGCTTCTGAGACTGAGCAAACATGAAATTATCCACACAGCAGGACAGAAACAGAATAGCCACTGATGCCTAGGCTGTGGTGCAAGGACACTCAAACCCTGTGAGCTCCAGTGCATCTGTCTGTCTTTGGCATAGAGGCAACACCAAGAAAACCACAAATACAAATTTTAGTGACTTCAGAGGTAGAGTTTAAGGATTTATAGCAAAGGGAAGGATACCTGTGTAACAATTTTATAATGCACGCAGGTTTTCAATATAAGCCCAGCAAGGGGTGCTGCCATCACTGTAGCTCTGTGTTAAATTAGTGACCCCTTGGATTTCAGCTGCATTGTGGACCCAGTTACAATGTGATGCTAGCACTGTAGCAGGCAGAAGAAATTAATCCAGGTGCTAATGATACACAAAAAGCCATTTAAATGCAGTTGGGAAGAAACCAAACCAAATCAGCCAGATATATTGAGGCTTGGAGTTTGCATAATTTTGCTGCAACAAGGTGTGAAAATCAAAAGCAAAAGGCTATTAACCTCCAGAACTGGAGGAAAGAATTCACTTTATAAGGGAAGAGCTGAAGGAAGAAGCAGAAAGTACACATGGGTAGAAAGATACATTTGCACCATCACTGCAAACATTTTTGGCAGGGCAGTAGGTTAGCCTTTACTGCATGGAATTCACCTTCAGTTGCTTCCCAGCACACAGTTTTCACTATATATGTATATATATTGCAGGCAGCTGGGTGTACAGCAAAAAAAGCCTTACTCCAACATTTGAATAATGTGAATCAAGTCTGTGTTATCAGCTACTTTGAAATAAATAGGATATAATATCACAAAAGACATTACAGTCATTCCAGGTTTATGTGGCTGTCAAACACTTGATGATGAATGAGACTGGGATAATTTTTCCTGTAATCGGAGACAAACCCAAGCCTCTAGGAAGAGTTCACTAATATTTTGTCCATTAGGTATGTAAAATAAAGATTATTTATGTGCACAGATTCATCCTAGTCAGAACTGATTGAATTCTAAGTTATTTTACTAGTTTTGTAAAGAGTATGTCAAATGTACCTGCACTTTCAGGCGTCAAATGGGCATAACCAGGAGCAGAAGCTGGCCCAGCAGGTAACATGGACTGATATTGATGATATCCTAATTTGGCCTGCTCACACTACAGCTACATTGCAGCTGCTTGAATGTTTTACCTCTTGAATAATTACAGGCCCAGAAAGTCTCTAATCAGCTAATTCATACGTTCTTTTTCCTATTGGCTTCAAAAGCACCAATAAAATCTTGTCTCCACTGTGCAAACCAGCACAGCATAGAGCTTGGCATGCTGCCAGGGCAGAGGGACTCATTAGTTCAGCTGCAGCATCAACCCAATACTTCTCTGGTGCTCCTGGCCCAGCATCACCTGTCCAGAGAGCATTGCTCTGCATCCCACAGACAGCCCAACCTGCTTAGAGCAGTGGCCTGCTTAGAGCTGGGCTTCCTGCTCCAAGCTCTTCAGGAGAAAGCTCAAGCTTGTTGCATTCATAGTATCCAGTTTCAGGCAGGGTGGTGTGTGTACTGATTTAAATCTTGTATATATTTGTTTTCCTGTAATGGCATCAGTGTATTTTCTGTCTTCTATTAAGTATAATTGCCAGATGAATTCATGTGTGACAATATGATTGTTTGGCTTTGAAGCCTAGGCTGTGGCAGTCCTCATATGCATTTAATCTTCAGCACTCTGTAAAGTACAATAGTAATAGTTAGGAATGGTTCATTTTGCCACAGAGGCCTGTCTTCAAGTGTCTGGTTTTTATCCTAGTGTGGGATTAGAAAAAATCCGGGATGTTTTCTGTTTTCTGTAACACTAATTTGTTTAAGGTTAGTGTCAGTCTTCCTTCCATGGTTATTTATTTTGTGTGTTTCATAAATAAATCAAAACTTTGATGGACCCCTTTATTGTCTGAAAACCAGGTTGTCCTCTCAGTGCACATGTGGTCAAACTATGATGTGTTAGGGAAAGCATAGCACCACTGCCACTTGTTGGATTTTCAGGGAAAACAGTGAGTCCATCACACCTACCTACATGCATGGCTTTTGTTCTCAGGGAGTGGCTTCTGGCTCCAATCCCCACTTTGCCTCAAACAGAGGTGGATCTCTTACCAGCTTTGGTGAGCCCAGTTGCATCTAAGTGATGGCTCTATTTCATCACCCTGAGGCTTTGAAATCAAGACTGAAATTCCACACCCAGAAAGAGACACCAACCTTCCTTATTGGGTGTGGATGCTTGTGCTTCTCAGGGGAGTTTGCTGCTACTGTAGTTGTTATCTATTTGCATTTGTCACTCCAGAAAATGTTGAAATATTTGGGGATTTCTTAATCCCCAAAGAAACCCAGCACTCCCTAAAACAATACATTTCCTTGCTTTAGCTGTATAAGACTATGAGCCCCCGATGGAACAATAACAAATTTGGCTACATAACAAATGCCAGTGATTTGTTAAAATCAATATAAACACTGCAGACTAATACATTTACTCAAGCACTTTGATTGACTTCACATGATTTGCCTCAGGTTTTTCCTTGCATTGTCTAGAGGAACACAGAAAAACAAGGAATAAAACTGGCTTTGTATTCCATTAGACCATGTCACATGCAAGGGCTGAGTATCCACAATGGCGATCGTAAGAGTGTGAGGAGAATTGACAAAGTTTGTCTTCATATTGCTTGAGATGCTATCTGGAGTGCAATTTGAATGGCAAAGAAAAAAACACATAGCAAAGAGCACGCTCTTTTCTCCCTATGATCACACTATTTCCTATCACTCAACTAGCTGCATTTAGCTACATGTTCTATTTTTACTGAGATGCCTTATAATTGAAACTGATATTCTATGTAATTTTTAAAGATGATGACTCCTATTGCAGTGAATGAGACATAGCAGTACATGCTAAAATTTTATAGTGCAGTAATGCTAGATTTCATTAATAAAAGAATTACCTTATTGGAAATAACTTCTGCAGTTACGAGACTGCAGATAATGGGATTCTGAGAGATTTGAATCAGCTACTGTCATTCATGAGGAGAGCCCCTAGAAGATGGGGAAGCGATTACATGTGCAAGTTAGAGTGGCAAAGAACTTGCTACTGTGATATTAACTGTTTCACCATCATGCCGGCTGTGTCACTCCCCGCAGTGCCAAGAAAGATATGCTTTGGCCCACAGAAGCTGGAGGAGTGGTTTCCCACACACACGAGGTTAGCATTGTGGCTGAAAGAGATCTCCATCCATCCCAGCTGTATCAGAGCCCATGGACGGTGTTGACCCAAGGATGTTCTAGGGAACTCAGAAAATGCAAACTTCAGCTGTGTCATCCATCTACAGAGCATTTCAGTCCAGGATCCAAGAATGACTGCAAACATAACTATGTGTTTGCTATGAGAAAAGTCAGTATTTAAAGTATTTTCACTGGTTCTTTAGCCATGTCTTAGTGAGTGATTTATCAAAATGATAAGCTGGCAGTTTTACAAACTTGTACTTAACATACCTTTTTTCAGTTCATTTTTCAAATGCCAGCTGGAATTTTGGCAACAATGTCCCTGGAATAAATGAAACTAAAGAGCCATGGTTATCTAAACATCTTAGGTCTCAGATGCACACAGATTTGCAGGTGGGATTTCTGAGGCACCACAGGGTATCCAAAACATCCATTTGGGGCTTGTAGAGATAGCGCATGATTTTCAGAGACCCACACCCTCTTTGTGTGTTAGATGGATTTCAGGATATGCATCTCAAACCGCTTTGGAATGACTTCCAGTGACTATCAGAGGAGGTGAGTTGGTAGGAAACAGCAATTGATAGCCATTTTCTTCCTCAGTGGAGGATCCCCAGCTATTAACAAGCAGAGCAGTAAAACTAGTACCAAATGCAGCTGGACAACCACAGAGGCAATACAGGGTTCCTGATGGCCTAGAAGAGGATAGAAATTAAAATCTCTAGATGTCCTTTTTCTTGAGGGTTCTTAGGAGAGGCTGAAGATGACCTCCTCTGCCTCTTTAGTCTGTGAGGCATTCAGCATCTTTGAGTTGCAATAGTCTGGAGCTATCCTAAGATGCAGCAATTCCCATGTGATTCACTGAGTCATCACCAGGGTGGAAGCAGGAGATGCTGTGCCAAGGCAAGCAGCAATTAGGGGTGAGGTAGCCTCCAGGCAGGCATTCCCCTAGAAAGTCAGACCTCTGAGCTTCTCCGAAGCATATGCAGCAATTTCCTGTGTTGCTCAGTTTGTGCTTCACTTGTTTTTTTTAAAAAGTGAGTGACAACTATTCACCCCATCCCCCTATCCTGCTTTTTCAGCAGCTCCTCCTTTCCAGCTGCACTTCAGTTGCAGAGACTGAAGATGGAAGGCACTAATTTGCTGGGTATCTTCTTCACAATTTCAGTGCAGAAATGCCATTCTACTATAACTTGGTTCTGAGGGTCGTTTGTTGTTTTAACTATCACCCATGTGCAGTGATGCTTCAAGCTGTCTATTAGAACAGAAAAACTCTGACATAGACAATTAGCTGTAGTCTGCATGGCTATTTTGTCCAACACTTGGGAAAAGAGCATCAAACCACAGCAATCAGTGGTTCTCTGTGATTATGAACTGTTTCTTACTAGGTGTGACTCTATTTCCCTTAAATGTTTTTAGAGAAAAATTATTGTGATAATGAAGATGTTTTGTTTTCTGGGTAAATGAAGCGTATTATTTTCTTTTTAAACCACTGTTGTCAGCCTGACTGGCTTCAATTTTGCAGCTAATGTGGGTCACAGTGTTTGTCTTTTCCTTTCAACAGTGCTGTTTTTATTTACACAGTTAATCTCTGTTTTCAAACTACTTAATTATTTTGGAAAGCTTACATTCTACCATGCATATATTTCCTACGCTGCTTTAGCTGTGAAGGAGGCACAAGAGAGGCACCAGGCTTGGCCTGCCAAGGCCAAAGACTGGGAGTACTCAGGAAATCCTCTGGCATATATCCCTCCTATTGCCACATCCCCAAGTATGACAGTGCTGAGGTACCTAGAGAAAAAATGGATTCCGAGGGTCAGATACAGCTTCAGATTCAGTCACCTAAATATAGGCATTGACAGTGCAGATATTTCCTGCCTAAATATCAGAGGGTACTTTTGAAACACCCACAATGGGTTACCCACAACGATTGCAAAGTGTGGGTATTATGATATTATGAAGGAGTACTTATGGGTAACATTTAAAAGTAGCATTTAGAAGCCAGATGGGACAACCCAGATCTCAAATGGCTATGGATGCTCTAGACCTCTGCCAGCTCCTTAATGAGGCTTAGGTGTCTTACACCACACAATGCTTTGGCATTTGGGTTTGGCTTCAGCTGATGGTGGTGGTGGCTTGGACTGGATGGCCATCAAGCACTTTCTTAGCCACCAGGGGAATTTGGCAAATGTCTAATGAAATGATATTTGCTTCTAAAGTGTTATTAAAATAACATTGGTAAATAAATCTGTACCTCTCTAAAGCTTTTCTATTTATATATATTTTAGGAAATATATCTATATCCTTCTCTCTTATTTCAATTACTAAAATAGTCACTGTGACCATAACTGATAACTATGTCATTACAGTTCCAGATAATATAATGAAATATATCAGTGGTTCAGTGGTTTGTACATATTGTATGTGGGTGACATCAGTAGTTTTGAGTAAGTCTCCTGCAGTTACCATAGAAACAGGATTTCCTCAAGCAGCACAGCAGAGTGGCGTGATGTTGAGTGGGGAGTTCTAACATTTAATTTTTAAATTAAACTGTACAGATAACCAGTAGGGAACAGCGCAACCTCCAATTTAAAATTAAAATGATGATGAGCTCTGTTTTTCTGTGTTGAATGTCACCTCAGTGACACCTGACCTAGCAGCTAGCAAGACATTATGAGTTCATAGTCTGCAAACATGCAAGCTGACAAATATTTTTCATATGTGCAAAGCAATCTATAGATAGATAGATACCTGTGAAAAAAGGACCAGCTTCCCACACAATAGTGCACTAGCATTGCATGTTTTGATATGGGCTTATTTCCATAAAAAAATAATGTTTTATGTATAGCAGCCAAAGTATTTTCAATTAATAACAAAATGTTGCCTGTAGATCAATATGAAGTATTTCTAGAACCTGACGTTAAGGCATATTTCATGTGAATGACAACGACTTTCAGGGCAAATAGGAGCTGTTTAGTGGATCACCATGGTAACTGTGGTGATAGTATATGCTTGACTACAGTATTAGTTTTCTACAATCTGATCTATGGCCTGGTTTGAAGAATCATTGCATAATCATTTATTCTTTTAATGAGGAAATAAAATTGATTGGTTTTGCAACTTTCTTCTCGAGCACAGCACCAGGGTTTTGTACGGTGTCAGAGAAATTACTGACAACCAGGATTCTTCATCTGAATTCAAAATCTCAAGAAACTGAAAAGCAAATATCACAGCAGAGTTTTTCTTTCTCCTTAGTTCTTCTAGCGAGTCTCTGCTCCTTTAATCACAACACTATCAGATGTGAATAGCATGAGGACTAATCTGGAGAGAATTACAACATACATAACTACTTTCTTTTTAATCCTTTTAAAATTTTTTTTCCCTTCCCCCAGATCTGTCCATTTTACCCTGTAATGAGAACTCTTGACCACTGAATCCAAGTCTTGATCCTTAAGATCTTATTCCTTCCAGTAGCTGTAATATGCATTGTCCATGCTTGTTTACTTCTGGGACTTTAATACATCCTCAAAATGAAATCCATAAAAGGGGACAGCACACAATTTACTGTCCTAGAAGAAATGCAGGGGCTGAGTTATGACCAAATGATGTTTTGAGGTTCTTCCTCTACGACACAAATAGTAGAAAAAACGGTTTCTCAGGTGTAGATGCACATTTGAATGCAAAATCACCTCTAAACCACCAAAAACCATCAGAGTTTGTCAATAGCCATGAAATGAAAATTCAGTCCTGCTGAAACAGTTTAGTGTTTATAGAAAACACAGTGGGTGGAAGACAAACTGTATGTTAAATAGGAAAGTCTAAGCTGCAAGCACTGCATTACGCGGATACTGTTCTTCACTTCAGCTGCTCTGCTCAAGAAGAGCTTGCTGGTTAGAAGATTAATCCAACCATGAGGAGGCACACTTGAATTAAAAAGTTTCATGAACCATACTGTTTTTTTCTGCAAACCTTTCTGTGGTGAGGAAAAACCAAGACCCGCATCTGATTTTTACATAATTGCGGATCCCCCTTAAAAGCATATGCTTGCAATCAATCATTCCTCTCATTTGAAATCCCTAAGGAAATAGAGACTTGCTGTCACTTATGAGCAACTTGGCTTTGCAATATATCACATGACTTAAGCTGCCACACAATGCAGATTCCTGCCCCGGGGAGGTAAATAACCCTGGCAGGCTGTGGGCAGGCCGGGCGGCTGGGGAGCAGCTCTGTGGGATGTACTGGTGCCCTGGAGCATCAGGAGCCACGCAGGAACCAGCAGATATGAGGTGGCAGGAGCACGGTCCACCCACATAGGGGTGGGATTATCTCCCTCTACTCCACACTCAAGAGACCATGGAGAGAAAAGTGTCAGGGTTTGGGCTCCCCTCCATATAGGGTGTGGTCAGACTGGTGTGAGTTCATCAAGGGCTCCAAGCCAGATGGGACTGGCTCAGCCAGGGGCTCAGATGGCTCCAGAGGGGCTGGCAGCAGACAGAAACCTAACTACAGGCAATGGAGATAAGAAAATTTCCTTAGGTCTCTGAGTGTGCAGCACATGCAAGGAATCATCCAAAGGGCCCTCTCTGGAGCTCAAGGGTCCCTTTCAATTTGTTCTACTTTTGCAGGGGAGTCCTGTTCTTGCATTTCTTGCCATGTGGATCCTAGCTATGCAATAGTGATTTGAACAGGTCTAAGAATAGTTATAATTTTGACAAATGTAAGAAAAAACAATTTTATAAAAGATTTCACATCTTTCTCAGGTATTTTGACAGACCTAAAATTACATAAAATTGTTCCTTTAAGGAATGAATTTTAATTCATTCTGTTACATAGAAAAGGAAAGCACATAAAATTCAGGTTTCCAGAATAAATAAAAATATAGGTACACAAACTGAAGTTTCCTCCTTTTAGCTTTTCAAGAGCATTTCTCTTGAATCAGAATTTTATTTCACTGACATGCTATTTATCCTAGAGGGATAGCACTGAAGTACCTACCATGCACTTTAGTAGTAGGTTTTGAAAGAAATTGTTCTAGTGCAGCCAGAATGCTGCTCCAGAAATATTTGCTTTTTAAAACCTTCTCTAACATATCTCTCTTGGATTGTACTGGGGACTGCAAATCCCATTCAGAGAGAAGGACAGGTGGCAGCTGTCATTAGAAACTGGGATCAGGTGAAGTCAGCTCAAGCTTCTTATTCAGACTGTTACTTTCCTGTTGCTATCTTGCATATCCCATGACAAGTTTCAGCTGGGCTGTCTGCTGACTTCACTTAATTTACAAATTACACCTGACCCAGCTGCCATTTACCTCCACAAAGATCTTTCTGCCTTTTTTTTTTTTTTTTTTTTTTAATGTCTGGAGCAGGTTTTACAGCTTCCCATATAGCCAGGGAGGAAAAAGATATATATTATGGTGAATTCATTCCATGGAAAACACTCCTTAGTGTAAGTTTTAGTACAGGGCTTTTACAGCTGAGCCTGCTAATCCAGTTGAGACCTCATAGTGAGCTTGTCATCAATAATGATTCAGAGAGAAGAAAGACACAGTGAGGGTAAGCCAGATGTGCATGTCTTGTAGAGGTCAGCAAGGCCCAGGGTGGGTCAGCAGGGGTGGAGGGGAAAAGATGCCCTGGCAAATAGGCAGGGTCTGTTTTGTTGCACGGGCATTTCTGCCAGTCCCCTTTGAAGGCCATCAAAAGATCCCCAGTGGCCTCTGGAGCACACCCAGTGTGTCCATGAGGGTAAGAAGGACAAAGGAGTGAGTGACTATCTGAACTACTGACCCTTTGACCATTGTACATATTTTGAGGCATCTCAAGAATTTCTTTGACTGATAATGAATGGAATTATGAACAGTGTTCTGGCCAAAGTGGCTGAACATAGTACTGTGAGTTGTAGGAAATGTAGTAAGTCATGAATAAAAATGTTGCCAGACTTCTGAGAAATTTAAGGAAAATTGAGTTTTAAAAAGAATTAGCTCTGCAATTTTTGATGGTCTAACATGTTTTAACAATATTCTTGGCAGACCAAAATATCTAACCATCTTTGGAGCTCTTAGAAATATTAATTGTGCCTTCTAATTGTGTCTGAAATAATTCAATTATATCAATTACATAAAAAATCCAAGGAATGATAATGCAAATCTCAATTCTTGGGCAAGCAACAAAGAAACTACTCTTATTGATCTATCAATAATCTGTGTTTTGTGCTGCTGCAGTTTAAAATGTCAAATGTGTATGAATGACTCCATTTATATTGCAGACCTTATCTATTTTAATCCTTCCAAACAAGTTTAAAACAAGTTTTTGATCATTTAAAATAGTTCTCTATTTTATAATTCCTCTGTGCCACTCAATCGCCCTTTCTTTAACCAAAAAACTTTAGAGCTGTTTTTGGCCACTTCTGGTGTTTACATGATTCTCTCATACTAAATTTCTTTGCTGTAGGTAAAGGCAGAGTTGACTGTAATTTCAATTCTATTGGCAAAACTTTTATGTGGCAAATTTGTAAAGGGGTAAATTTCTCTTTGAAGAAATATTATTCATATATTTTTTAGTTATTACCATTAAATCACGGGTTTTCAATGTCTGAGATAGAAAAAATAAATACCCTTTTTTGACTTGATCTATTAAAAATGCTTCAAGTCTTATAAACACTACAGCAATGGATTTATTTTTAATTATTTATATAATGCACTATCAGGTTGTATCTTATAACTTCTTTCTTTACTGCATTTTAATAGATTAAAATGTCTTCTGGCTCTGAATTCTCCAGTAATATGTGACTCAATCAGACTAAAGTCTTTCTATATCATACCTGAAGACATTTGCTTCCTCAATTTCCTTCCTATAGGTCACATATTTAGGGTTCAGGTGACATATTTAGTGTCAGGAGACAGCTGTTTTACAAGTTCCTTATTCAAAGAGTGAATTTTAACAACCTATACCTAAGAGTGCAGAGGAACTTTCATTGCAAGTGTCCTTTTTCAGACAACTATGGCTAGTACTGAAAAAACAGGGTTCAGGAATACTCAGATATGAAACACCTTTTTAATTTCTGACAAAAGTCCTAGAAAGGGGCTCTTCCAATAGAACACTCTTACAGTTGATAATTCCTGAAAATATTGGAAATTCTAAGTTAACAATTAAGATTGTCCAATAAAGAAGAAAACCAACAAGATGAGCCATTTAGACAATCAGATAAGATTAAATTCAAAATTTTTTTTATGATGAACTTTTGACAGCTGACGCCTCAAACCAATAAAAATATATTTAGTGGAAAATTTCAGAAGGGGAGAATGACTGCATGGTGGTTAGCTCCTAAATTGAAGAGGAGGTGTAAGTTGATAAGCAAATGACTAAAAATAATTCAATCTACAGTTCTTTTGTTAATTTGTGAAAAGAATATAGCGTGGGGATTACTTTCAACACACATTGGTGGTTGTGATATTTTGTTGGTTGGTGGGGTGTTTTTTTTTTTTTTTTTTTTTTTTTT
>VZSE01006462.1:8189309-8208665 GCA_013398275.1 Promerops cafer
CTAACTAACCTCCTTAAAAAATTCCAGACATCTATTTTACTCTCAACTCTTGAGCAAATCTCTGGGTACATGTTTTTCACATCAAACCCTGTATGAAATTCTGCATACAAGATGCAATGTGGTATGACAGGTGTCCATGTGGACAACGCTAATGAAATGTGATTTTGTCATGAGCAGTAAAAACCTGGACATCAACTACAGTGCCAGAGTAGATGCTGCTGTGCAGTAGATAATGTGAACAGATAAGCAGCTGAAATGCAATATGGTAACAAAGAAGGGAAGCAAAACTTTGGTTTATGTAGGCAGAGGGGTCTTATAACGGATTTGGGAACATTAAATCTTTCTGGGCTGAATATTTTTTCAGTCTGATCGTTAAATATCTAGTCTAAACTAATAATCAATTCCGTCTCTCTCGTTCAAAGAGAGAATATGTGGACTAACTCAATCCTCCAATCTCAGATACCTATCTGTATGAAAAAGCTTATTGAAATATCAGTATTTCAAAACTAGAGAAGAGCAGAAAATTAGCAGAGTTCATACCATTATCTGTCTAAAACTCTTAAATTTAAAATCAAATCCACATGTGCCTTTGTGCATCTCCAGCATCAGGCCTGAAATAGTTTGCTTTGCTCTGTGACTCTGACTTCACATCCACATTTTGGAGAAGTCACACTGTTCAGGTGTATAGACATGGATATATGTTTGGGTACTTAGCATCTGAAAGTGTGATAATTTGTTATCTGTGCTCTTTTTTAACTAGCTAAGCAAAGACTGTGAATCTGATCGTGAATACATGGGTATCATCCCTTGCTTCTTCAGTGAATCTGTTTTCTACAAAGAGCTGTTAAGGTGGTCACTGAAGAGTTTTGGTTGAGGACAGTCTTTTTTTTTTTACACAATTATTCTGTCGCTATTGAGTTTTCTCACAAACATTTTTTCCCAGATGTAGTTTCATGTAGTTTTACATGTAGTTTCATGTAGTTTTAGAGAGAATTAATACCAAGACAGGGATCCTGGATAACATAGAAATTAATCTTGGCCTTTTATTCTAAAGGCCATTCCAGATACTTTTTTTCAACCTCCTTATTTTTTCTTTAAAATGTATGAAGTTTTCCAGTTTCTATTCTTCATTGTGTATCAGTGGCTGACTAATAAATAGGATTATTTCTTTATAAATATATCTATATGTTTCTAAACATATAGATATATGTGACATATTAAATCATAACAATTTTTTTAAAGTCCTCCAAGTACATTTCTGAGCATTTGAAAAATGTTTTTAATATCCCCGGACTAATGTGAGGCTAGTAGTTATGATTTTAAGCTAAGATAGCACATCAATGAACATCTTAGTATGTGTTGGGAGTGTGTTGAAAGAGCAAAGTGAAGGTAAGCTCTGGGTGGAGTCTGTCAACAATCAGCCTCAGGTGTCATCTTAATTATGTGTAATAGCTCAGTGAAAATTGGCACCAGTGTTAAAATGAGAGGAGCTCTTAATAAGCAGAAAAATATACCATTGAATATTCCGATTTGTAATAAGAACAATAATTTTTTATTGTGAGAAAGATGCATCCTCATATCATCCTAATGTACCCTAAAACTACCACTTTAAAATGTGCATGGTGGATCCCCACAGATTTCATCAGAAATACTCAAATTCAGCGACAGTGTCAATCACTTGTTCGCCATTGAACTGGTACTTGCTGCTCTTTGCTACCTCTATATGATTTCAGATGAGCTGGAAACAATATCAGTGAAGGGGATGATGATAATGATTCAAGAGAGTGCAGAGATAAGGGCTGTAGCAATGAGCTGTAGCTGACCTGTAGCTAAACTCAACTGTTGTACCCAATTTTCTCATGTCAGAAGAAAAATTACCAGCTGATTGATTACTAACTGGCTAAAAATGACTCACTGATTGAAAACACAGCCGAGTATCAGGACTGAATTTTAGCACTGTGGCACAAAAAGGCCATGGCTGGAACTGTAACTGCAAGAACGGTTGGGACAAAGTAATACAGATATATTTCAGCATTATTTTTTCAGCTGGCCTGGTAAGTCATCTGATTTTGCACATGTGGCAGATTGACCAGATGTGACCATGTTACTGTACACTATTATGCCTCTGTTATTTTCAAAATTACATTGAGTTATCATTACATCATTTCTTTTGTAAATCCAATGTAGATATGCCTAAGGATTGTTTATGACCCGTGTCATTGTATAGATTTTATGTGACAAAACACAGCCTGGACCTGCATAGTTTTCTGCAGAATAATTACCAGTTGGCATACCAGAACGAATGGTGGGAGGCCATCAAACAGCTCATCTGAGCCTTCCACCCATCTGTCCACTTGCTGTTCATGGAACATGTAGTTTTTATATTTAATGGTTGAATAGTTTTCTGTATATCACGTTTTCAGTTTTCCGAAGCAATGCCTGTATACAGCACTTAGTGTTCATTTAATGTTCATTTCCCAATGTGTAACTTTGTGTCTAACTTCAACTGGTAAAATAAAAGTAAGAAAGACAGTGTAAAATATTTATTTGCGACTTCATTTTCTCCTAATTTTCATCTGTGCTGTCCTTCCCTAAAAGCATCAATGATTTATATCTATATATTTAGTTTTTTTTCCATTAGGGGAAAGCTTCAGTTAAATATTTTTAAGAGAATCTTGTTCTGTCTGCATTGATAACAACGTTGCTAAAGAAAAACAAGTTTAGTACTTTCAGGTGCATTTTTTAGAGAAATTAATTTAATTAGTAACAGGTGACTTAAGAATTAACTACTGAGAAAAAAATGTATTTAAATTGTTAGATGTGGTAACTGAATGTATTAAAATAGAGCAACATGTATCAGTGTCTGTATCTTTCTCAGTATATTTGGCATTAATATTTTAAGGTCTGTGGTTGTATTTTCTCTCCTGCAAATACAGGATGCACAAACCCAGTGGGCGCTAAAAACATTACAAGTTACTTTGAAGTCAAAGTTTTTATTTTTCTTGTTGGTTGGTTGGTTGGTTGGCTTTGTTTTGTTAACCCTAGTGAATTAACAGTCCTGTGCCTTGGAGATGGCTCTCTGATGTAGGGGGCATCACCAAAATACCTGACAGTTGCCTCTGAGACCATTGTGTCTGAAGCAGGTGTGAAACCTCTCTACTCAGCCCACTTCCTCACAAAATCTGTTTAACAGCAGAATATGTAGGACACTCTTTGCTCCAAAAGTCAAGCTGCACCAGGCAGAGATCTCCCCACCCACCCTGTGGGAGGCTGTCACCTCCAGACATTGACTCTGAGTGCCCAGTCTGACACTGCACCTGATCCTTGCTGCAGGGTGTCATCCTTTTTTTTTCTTTTTCATGTCTTCCTTGTGCTCAACGGAAGCTGGAATGTTTCTGGTCCCTCTTTTATCTGTGTTTCCTTGAAGTTTCTGATCCTATGTTTTCAAGATGCTGAACTGAGACATTAGATCCATGGAAAATTAAGCTGGGTGAGGCCATGATAGCTCATTCATTCCATTCCCTATTTCAAGGTAGGTTTAGCTATATGTAAGTTTTTCCTGATAGATGTCTCTCCAACTTGTTTTAAAAAATACCAATCTATGTATTTGCCTACTTTTAGAAAGTGAGCTATTTTTTTCTTTCAAAAAAAAAAAACTTTATATGTATAGGTGCAATAGGTTAATCTTGCCCAGTTGGACACATGAAATGGTTTCTTCCCTTCTGATTTGTACTCTTCTTTGTAATCTTTGATACCAGGGACCCCTCAGTCATCTTAGGAAAAACCCTTCTCTTTTCCTTTGTGCATCATAGTAAACTTCTTAGACTTTAGACCCTTCCTTTTCTCCACGGAGTCTCTTCTGCTCACTTATGCCTTCCTTGAGGTGTGGTGCTCGAAACTGGGTGATGTATTTCAGAGAATTTCCTAATTCTGCATAGATTGGGACAAACTTTATATTGCTAATTAACTGCGATTCCAAGACATTAATGTACTAATTGCCGTTTTGGCAGCTTTTACTCATTTTGTGTTTGCTGTTGATTAAATTTGCTTTTACTAAATTATTTTTGCTTATATCCACACAAAAGAAAATCTTTAGTAGAGTAGGCCTCAGAAACAGGAGCTAGCTGAGAATCCTACTCAAGATTTCAAAGATCTGGATTTCTCCATCACCAGCTCTTCTTGGAAAGCCATTACTTTGCTTCTGCATCTGCATGGTGACTTGCTGGTTTACAAAAGCCTGGCTGAACTTAGCTAAAAGTGAGAGATAAGCAGCTCATACACAGTGGCACCCACCAGCCAGCTGTGATATGAAATACCTACAAAAAAAACAGCATGAGGGCATCATCTTTATTTACAGAGCTGCGCTGAATTGAAGGTAATCAGGGTCTCTAAATCAAAATGCTTGTCACAAGGATAAAAAGGGCAGCAAAAATTTCATCTCATTGCTTCTGAGGCCACAGGAGTCAAGTATTAGTCCTTTTTTTTGCATATGCTTACTATAGATTGTGGTGAATTTATGCCTTTACTGGAATGGGAAAATGTATTTGTGTGCACACATGTGATTGCACACTGAGAGCAGTTGTTATTATGCAGCATTCCTATGTGGTCTGCATAGGATAAAGATGGATTTGACATCATGCAGGCCTCTAAAATTAGCATGAAGTGCATAAAGTATGGGTGCTTTATTTCTAATGATCTCAGTAATTTTAAGCTAATGGGGGACTACGAAATGGGCAAAAAAAAAATCCCAACGTCTTTTGCTGGGTGGGAAAATAGGATTATTTTGTGAATCTTTCTGCTACAGTAAGTTGGAAAGAATTTTCACAGATAATTCTTTGGCTGAGATTTCCTGGCTGACTTACAGATAGAAGATCACATGTGCAGCTAGGATTTGCCTGTTAGTCTTAATATGAAAGCAGAGCTCCTCCCAAATTCCACATGGCACTGCTGCAAGCCTCTGGGAATTATGTCTAGCTCTACTATTTTGGAAAATAATTTTGTCTGGGTAGATGCACACTTGCTGTGCACTCTAATTTTTCTTTACATCTGACCAATTTTTGAAGATTCTGTAATATTCAATGAAATTAGAATCAAATGCTTAATTTGAGCTTTATATTGAAATTTATAAGAGAGACAAGTAACTCATGACTCAGGCATTCTTGATCAAATAAATCAGTAAAACAAAAAGTAGCTTGTCTCATTTTGTGAGCAAGCTCTTCTGGAGTTTAAAGGTTCTTTGTCTTATCTGACATTTCAACAAGGCGCATCATTTAGTGAATTAAAGAACGCATGCATTTCCCTTGCAGATTACTTTTAAGTAATGAAGTTAGTGTTTGGGCAAAACAATCAGCTTTACTTAATGGTGCTTTGAAACCAAGTCTCTAAGAAGAAGCTGTGTGATTTCTGCATGACTGCATTCCATGTCATCATCTGGTATGAAAAATGCATTATACTCTCACTTCCTTCCTCTCTAAGCAAACTCAATTTCCAACACCTGTGATTTGAATAAACTGTACACAGACTCCCATAAAAGAATTCAACTGTAAAAAGGTTATGGATTTTTAGAACTGCATTTTGAAGTTCTAAAAATCACATTACCCAAAGGGAACATGCGAGGCCAGCAAGATGTAGGAAAGAAGTCTGTTCATGTAACACAAGTAACATAGTGAGTAGAAATGCTGCCTTGTGAAGCAAGGCAATGAACCAGAGAGGCAAAGAAAGTGGTCCTAGGCAGGGCTAGCATCTTTCCCCAGCTGAAAGGTAGTCTGGCTGGGATATGTGGTGACAGCTTTGCTGTTGTTCTTATCCCAGGCTGGCAGTAGCTAAGCAGTTGTCTACTCAAAGAGGGAGACCTATGGGTCACTCCTTTCAGTCATGAAGACAAAGCACTTGAGGTGCTTGCTTGGTTTGACCTTGAGCTGCCTGGTCTCTGGGTACTCTGTCACTCGTACTAATGCACTTTTGCTCTCGTGTTTTTCTCGTCTTTCACAAAAACTTTCCCTAATATATTTTTTTTTGAGTGTGCATGAAACCACATATCATTAGGCTAACTTTTACTAAGATATCAATATTGTACCTTTCATGACTGGGGTTATAAGTTTTTTCAAGATTGGGTATTTTGGTATCAGAGTGCCAAAGTTTTGTAGAATGCCTAGTGTGCTGGTCTTTTTCATCATTGTATTTTGTCTGTTTATCTGATCACTTCTAAGTTCACTTTTTTGTTATTCTTTTTAATTTTTACAGTAATTCATGGTAATGATATGTATGAATCTTGGAGTATTTTGAAAACTTGAAATCATTGTCTTCTATCAGTGAGGAAAGAATTGATAGCTTAGTGTTACAGAACAATAAGCTAAGCCTTTAATTACCAACTGATTAAAATTAATATGCCCTTAACACCAATAAAAGTGCTGATTTCATTTCATTAAAAATCCAGTTATCTGAATTGTGTATAAATTATGGGAAGAGTGTGAAAGTGGTTTTAGTGATTTTAACAACCATATTGGCATCTCACACTTACTATTAAAGAGTTTTTCTGCTTTCCAGCAGTCTTCATTTTTCACATGAATATTTTAAACAAGAATCTCCAAAGTGTGCACAAAAATATTACTGTGTAGAACAGATTGCTTAAGTCAATTAAATGAATTAAAAAAATTGAAAATGTCATTTCAAGACCCGTTTTCTACATTTTTGCTGCTTTCGGCATCAATAAGTATTCATAATAGCAGTACTTGGTTCAGGAATATAAGTAAGTTAATTCCAGAATATATGCTATTCTGTTGTAATACTATTGTAATTCCTACATGAAAATTTGATTTCTTAAGTCTCAGACTTGAATTTTTGTCTTTTTTTTTTTTTTTTTTTTTTGGTATCTCATTGCTTGCATTCTGACATTTTGAGACATTGTACGTGGTTGTCTTACCCACTGCGCTTTAGGAAGAATGGCACATCCTTCTGATCTCCTTCTGTACTTGCCAACAATTATTCCTGCATAACCTGTAATTCCTTTACTACACAGATGCAGTCAAGTTTCAGAAACCAAATGTCTTGTGACCTCAGGATCTTGTCATGCTCAAAACAGGCAATATATCTGAAATAATAGCAACAGGATTGTATTCCCTTCAAATTTGAGTAGACGCTGCTTGTTTTAATAAAAGAATACCTGTGTGAAAAGAAGCAGCTCTCTTCTGTTTGTGGACCAATCTTGTAGTTGGAACTCATGCTAGAATCAAGTGTTTATATACTGTTGCTTTGGAGGGATGCAGTGTTTTAAAAGAGGAAGGAGAATTCTAGCAACAACAAATCAGTCAGTCTCGCTTTGCTAGCCAGCAGAACACCAGAACGAGCTGTAATAAGTGCACTTATAACTACTTAGCAGATAATGAGGCAATAAATAAACCAATGAGCAATGTAACTAACTGGCCAACCAGACAGCAAGATCTGATTTGGCAAGCATTTCATAAGACAGGATCATGATTAAAAATGATCTTGACAAATGGGAGGAATAATCAGAAATCAACAGTGGGTCAGAGAACAAAAAGCAGTTAATAGTACAAGACTGATGAAGAAAAGCAAAACTTTTTTTTTCATTTTTTTGCTAAGAATCTATTTTAAAAGGTGAGGAAATTGATTAGCCAAGATGGTGCTTGGAAAGCCTTGCTTGGGTACTGCTTCCTGGAACTGCTACCACTGCAGTTGGAAAGGATCTATAGACTAGGGGTGGGAATATGAGCTTTGGGAAACAACTTGCAAGGACTAATTGAAGGAATTAGATTTTTTTAGTATCTAGGAAATAGGAGACTAAATGAAAAGTGGGAGATGTGGTAACAGTTTTTCACTGTGTAGAAAGTCAATAGGGGAGTAGATGTATCTCTCCTGTTGATAGAACAAAAAGAAGTAGCTGTCCTCCAGAAAGATATAGCTAAGGTTACACCTGTAAGAGTTATGAAACTTCTTCAGAAAGTTATGGAGGTTCCTTCCTAGACAAACATCTGTCAGGGATACTTAAGGTTTATTTCATCTTGTCAGAGTGTGTTGGGATCTCTTCCTGCAAGTTTGGCACTTCTTTGTTCTGTATGTTGCTGAAAAAGCTGTCAATTGCATGGGGAGAAGAGTACCAGCACTGTAATTCCATCAGACCTTGTAGCTAGTGGGGGGTGACTCTGAGAACTGGATGAACATCTATCTGGTTTATTTCTATTAAGAAAGAGCAGGCTCAGAGTTTTTCTTTATTTTTGTGTGAAATACCATATGCAGTTTTAAAAGTTCATTCATTCTGGTTTGACCTTATCACGTGTGATTACCAGATTCTCTTCTTGTTCCTTTCCAAGTTTCTCTGAATTACTCTAATTAAGTGGAATAAAGATAGATTCAGGCTGAAGGATCCTGAACAGAAGGAATAGTCTTATCCATCAGATAAAAACATTCCTTGAAAACTATGAACAGTATCATTAATTTAAAGTAAGTCTTCATTTATTTATGTGCCCAGGAAAAGCAAATGCAGATTGTCTTTTCAGAAGCAGATACTTTCCTGTCGAGAGGGGAGATCACATCTTGTACATTCAATTCTGATTCACAAAAGATTTTGACTATTTATCTTTAGCTGCCATTTTCAAAATCAAAGTTCTAACTCAACACGACAGACGAACAAATGCTCCCGTGTTTTTATCTGAGATTTCCTCACAGAAGTCTGAGTGTACTTTCAACGTGTGTTGCATGAAGATATGCACACTTGTGCTGTGTGTGATACATTCTGAGTCTGTTAGATTTTCTGCCCTGACCAGAGGTACAGATGCAGTAAATCCTGCACATCTGCAACTATAGGAACTAATTATGTAAGCACTATGTGGTAGTAAAAAAAAAATGTAACCAAAGTTAACCCAATTTAACCTAACCTGATTCATATCACATTTGTTTCCTTGGGGCAGAGCATTAGCACCTTCCATAAGTGATTGAATTTATCTAATAAGTCATAGACACATTTTTGGACATACCTCATGCGCTGATATCATAGACAGAGGCAATGGGTGTACAGACAGATATCCTATCCTGATATCTATTTATTAGCATGTCTTACTGCTGCTTTTTATCTAGTCATAGTTTGCTTTCTTAGGCCACTATAAATCCAGGCCTGTAGGTTATTTTTGAGTCACAGCTGGAACTAATTCTCTATTATTTAAGAGAAACAGCAAAAGACACGATCAAACATAATTTGAAATTGGTGTTCAAAATGTGCCAACAACCTGAGTGAGCTCACAGCTCTACAGCAGACCTGATGCCTGGGAGCCCATTTAAGTTCTTAAACAGAAAACAAAAAGCGTTTGGTCTCAAACACGTGTATGGTAGAAAATAACCAAACAAAACCCAGTGACATTCTTTGCACAAAAACCCCCCAAACCACTAAATTAATCTACATGGAAATGAAGACTCTTTTCCACTGTAGCCAATATACATGAGCTGCACTATTGAGTGTTTTTCTGCTGTGATATGGTAAGATTATATTTAGAAGCCTTTGCTCGTGAACAGATAGAGATTGATATTTCTGCCTATTATAATTAGCAGTTTCCAGCATCCACTATACTAACTTGTGATCTCCAACTATTTGAAAATATGTGCATATCTTTAGCAAAACTCTTTCAACTTCCCTGCAACTTTGAGATGATTCTTAGTCAGTTTCAAATAGAAAATACCAAAAGAGACTTTGTTGTCATTAATTAACATAAATAGGTATATATCACTCCAGGATGAAAAGAGGTTTCCTTGTTTATTTGTCAAGTTAAAAACAATGGATTGGGAGTATGAGCAAAGAATAAGGGTTTTAAAAATAATGAGATAGATGTCCTAGGTTGGTGAAGTGTGAAAATTTTTTGCATTAAAAAACCCTTGTCATTTCTTTAAACATATATGATAGAATGCACAGACAGTTCTTTAAAATCCTTTCCTTAGCAGTTGCAAATGTTCCTGAAAGAATTTAATCGAGTAATTTAATAGTGCATAGCTTTCAAATGATGATCTTTGTGCAGGACAGGATTAAATTAAGCTTTCCAGGTTTCATGCTGCAGTGTAGGCTCCATATTTCCAAACAGGAAGGCATGAAGATCCAACTGAAGCATAGACTAAAATGTATCAAAGAGAGAGAAGTTGACCCCCAGCATTGAATTTTGGATTGGTATGGGCAGGGGTGAGGGGCCTTCTTTCTGTTTATTATAAGTGATGAATACATATGGGCAGTGTAAAATGACCATGTAGTTGCTAACTCTGAGTGTACGTCATGCCAACATCCCTGAACCCGTGTGTGAAATGTGGTTCTAAGGACGTAGGCAAAATAATAGTTAATAAATATGTCCTCTGCACTCAGCTGGACTGGACTCTGATGCATGAGTCTAAGGCAATAATTATGGCCTCTTGATGATTTCTGCCATTAGCTTGAGTCAAAAAACAAGTACTGGGCAGATTCCCATGAATAAGTGATGGATAAGAAGAGAAGGAAACCAGTTAATGTGGCAGCTATAATATCATGGCCTGGAAATAGGGTGGCAATATAAAAAATGTGGAGGTGTGTTATTGGAAAATGGGACAGGAGAGAATAGAAATAAAATAAGAGATAACTATCTTAAAAGTTAGAGACAACATTTATTTAAAGGGTCAGTTTAGGGGAAAATCATATAATGTATTTTTTTTCCAAGTCTAAATTTCCTCTATTATTTGACATACAGCTGAATTTTAAAAGCTTCCATTTCTTTTCTAAATGGCACCTTTCATACATTTCAATACATCTTTATGTTTGCAATGGAAATTAACACATAATTTGAAGCTCAGCTTTAGCACAGATGTCTGTTAATACTGCTTATCATCTGTCCAAATCTTTTTATACAGAGAAAATGGTTATTTTAATTGCTGCAGTTCATTAAGTTTGAATGAGACTGAATAAACTACATATTTAAAAATATTGCACAAAATAATGTGAACTTTAAAAATAATATGGTGCTCTAATAAGACTAATATGTCACATACAGATGTCTTAGAGAATTACTCTATTCGGCAGTTGTACAAAACCAATATACTTTTCATATTTCTAATTTTCTACATATATATTTCATTTTTGTCCTCTTCTGGAATAAATGCTGCAACTGTTAAGGTTGTTTGTGCTTTTATTAAAAATCTACATTCATGTCAAAAATTTGTTTTAATTTAGCCATTGCTAGACCCATTTTGTTACTACTTTTAGCATGTTCAGGGCAGATTTTCCATGTACAAGATTGGTTCAGAGAAATTCTTAGCTGAATTGTGAAAGAAAGAGAAGTGATATTCAGTCATGGAAGACTTCCTAAAGTTTGGTCTTTATCACCTTTAGTGGGAGATAAACTTCTTGGAGCAAAATTCAGCATTTCCAGATTATGAGGAGAAGAAAATGTAATATCACCCATATGACTGAAAGCTTTTCATAAGTGAAGAAAAATTGTAAAGAAATTTGTTATACAGATAAGGACCTAACTATGGTATTTTTCCATACTTGACATGTGATACAGAAAATTAACCGGATGTAAATATTTTTTACCATTTTCCATTAATTGTAAATGTTCCCTCCATGGCAGTGGATATCAGAAGACTTCTCAAAGTTCTTCCCACAGGTTTCCTTCTTCTTGGTTTAACTCTTCATGCTTCAAACAGCACTTGCAAATAAAAGACCTGGAGGGATCTCCATCTGTGGCAAGAGCTGTGGCAACCAAGTTAAAAGTGAGATATAAATATTAAATTGGACATTTCTTGCACTGGAGACACCCATCACCAACTAGAAAGCAACCATCCCGTTTGGGAGATCTGACTTCCCACAGGAACATTAGTTATAAGGGGTGCCAAGGAAGTTACAGGTCTCCCTTGAAACTCCTGCCACATCTTAAGCTCAAATGGAGCCCCGTTTTTTGATTGTGTTTCATGACTTTGGTGGAGGCTTTTGGTCTACTTGAGCCATAGGCAAGTGAGGTTGGATGAAAATTGCCAGAGTGATCTGGGAAGATATCTAATTAATTTCCAAAGCTGTTGAACAATCTCACATTTTGCCACAACTTAAAGCCCTATCCTCTCTTCAAATCTCACCAACCAGCAAAACCAAACCCCAAACCAGTGCATTTTATATAGCAAGATTTATAGTAAAGGATTTTAGAAGTTTTCTTTCTTGAATGCTATTTTTGAGTGCAAAAACAAACCGGGGGTCAGATAATATTTTAATTAGAAAAACCTCAAACTGGAAGCTACATTTCTGATTTTCATGGCAGGTGTGTAATTTAGAGCAATCTTTGAATAATACAAAAGGAAACTTTTCTCTTGAGCTTGACAGGTTTTGCTAAATGATTAGTTTTCTTCAGGCTGAATTCTGCTCTGAAAAGAAAATTCAACCAACAATCATGCTGCCTATTGCTACTTAGCAGACATTTTTTCACTTGTTTCCATCTTTCTTCGTTCATGTGAAAAACTAATGGAAAAATTACATAATCATAACCTGAATACGAATGACAATTTGTTGCATACAAAGTAAAAATTGAAGCACAGGTTTCTTAAAATAAAGCAAGACCAGTCAGTTTAGAGGAATGAGGGGGGCAGTCAATACTACAGGTTTAGAGAAGTTAGACACTAAATGAATGCCTTATTGTTTTTGTTTCTAACTCATGCAAGGTTGGATGCAGCTGTTAGCATTGAAGAGGGTGTATCGGGGCAGGTGAGGCATCTCACCTTATATGACATAGATTAAATCTTTCTTGATCACTAACATTATTTAGTAACTCCAAAATAAAAGCTTTGTCACTTAAAGTACTTAATTTCAATTCTAGAGATATGTGGCAACAGAGATGGTGTTTTAGTGTAACTGTTCATTCCTTTACCTGAATTTAGAACTATTTTCAGATTTTTTTTCTGAATATCAAGGAGAAAGTGATAAGTGTGCCTCCAAAATGTGTATTAAGTCTGAACAAACATGAAATTTAAGTTCAAATATACTTTAGGTACTCCCAGGCTTAAAAGATTTATGTTGGCCCAGTTTGTACTTGGGATGGCTCTTAGGACAGGATGGGATCTTCTCCGATTCTTAGCCTTAACTTAGACGGGGACAAAAACCTTTTGAGGATTAATGTAGTGCAGAGCTATGGATATAACAGTGGTCTTAAAACTAAGAGGTTTTTTCCTTTAGCTTTTTTACATTTGTAAAGTAGTCCCTTGTGACAGATCTCTTCAGCAGATAGAAAAGGAATCTTAAGGTTATTCCAAGAAGGCTCAAAGTGATGAGGATAAAACTTTATACCAGGTCTTCTTTTACCCAGATCATTAGTGGCATTTCTAAATGGTTAAAAAAAAGAGTTGTCAAATAATTTAATGGGGTTTTCTCTTGCAACTATGCCTCCTCCAGCAGGTTTTGTGTCAAAGGTTCTAAACCCCTTTGCATTTAAAAAAAATTAAATTTAAAATCCCTTGCTCTTGTCAGTGTAACTAACTTGAATGTGAATTGTCACAAACAAAAGCATATTTCTACAGAGAGTGTCTAATGACAAAAGAAAATGTTAATGTGGTAGATGAGATTTTTTGTTTTAATTTCAAGTGCTTTTTTCAGATTGCTTTAATGAAGAATACATTGCTTGAAGGCCTGGGGCATTGCCTAAACCTCTTGCTTGCTGAACATTTCCCATGCCTTTTTATTACTTTGTTAATTTGTTACTCTGCTGCATATTGCCCTGGAAACCCAAAAGGAGCTTTTACATTGCTATGGAAACAAATCAATATAACTATATTTACATTTTGTTTGTAGGCCACATAGTGTAAAAGCCATAACACATGCCTGCATGGATAGAACATGATATATAGTTGGGGGGTTTTGTTGTTTTCTTTTTAATTAAGAAAAATATTAGGTGATGCTGAAACAAGTGTCTGTTTTGTTCTGCTGCAGGGGATGAAAAAACCATTCCCACTTTCTGTCATGTGTTATTTTAATTCACAGGTTTTACAGTCAGTCTTTCAAGGATTATGACACTAATCTAAGATTAACACTGACTTTGGTTTTGTAACTGCTTTAACTGGTATTTTACCAAACCTAAATTATATGCTCCTCTAAATGGCAAGAATGTAGTTATGTTTTCCTATAAACATTGGAGAATTACTGTCTTAATCTGACAGCTAGAAGAGCCTTTCAACCCACAGTAAACCACAAACCCATACTGCCTCCTTCTTTGCTACCATATTACCTTTCCAGAATTGTTGGCAAAATATTTTACACTCTTGTTTGACTTATGAGAGGCTCACAAAAACTCTTCTGAGCTTTTAAAATGCCATATAAAAAGTAGAAAACTTTAATTTCTGGTTAAACTATGCAAAAAATGACTACATATTTTTTCCTTTTATATTTTACTTTGATAATTTTCTCTGACTGGTTTCTCTATAAAGTACTGAATAAACTATCACTGCTTTATTCTTCGTGTCTTTACACACACCTTTGTATAACTGCAGAATCTTGCAGTAGGACCTGGTTTTTACTTACATCAAACGTCCTTTACAATGAAGTGACATTCTGCTTTTGCACAATAGTTTGGGTTTTTTGATTAGTGACCAAGTAGAATTTTGAATGCTTGTAGAAAAATACACATGCACAATCTTATCATTCCTATTGGAGGAACCTCACTGATGCAGGAATATCAAACTAAAGTAGCAATATATGGCTTTATCATGAATATGCAATTTAGCATATATTTTCATTGGTTTAAAATTTATAACTTCCTGAAAGGCTTCAAATGTATAAAAAGTTTGAGTAGTCATAGGATTTAGCACTATGGCTCCATTTCTGCATTTGCATCTATACAGATGGATCCTAGCTCCTCTGTGAAGCTCTACTGACTTGAAGAAACAAAGCAAGCAGTCAGTGGGGCATGACATAAATTTCAGGATCTGTTCAGAGGAATTAAATGGCATATGCAATACAAAGCAGTTTTTGCATTTCCTCAAGCTGAAACTCAATTTATATTAGTCTGCTTTAAACAAACTGGTTTAAGAGAGAATATACAAGGCCAAGTCAGAAGTTAGTGCCAGCCTGAGCAAAGGCAGGATATTCTCTAATCAAATATTTTGGCTATATCAATCTGTTTACATGGAAACTGTCAGATTTTTGTGGCACTCCTTTTTTCTGCTTGTAGAAAAATGCTCATTTGGAAGTGTTTTGACCCCTGTACCATAGCTTGCTGAAGTCAAGAGTGAAAGATAAGAACAATATTGATGGGTATGGACATGAGTATTTAATTACAAGGATTATTCTACTTTTTCCGGTAATAGCCAGAAGCTAATATGAGTTGTGTCTGGTGGGAATCTGTACATTTCTCAAAACATTGGAGGAAAGAAGCACATGTTGGCAGATTTGAGAAGTAGGGTCATTTCAGGAGTAAATAACGTAGCAAGTGGTGAAGCAGATGGTACATCTAACACCATTAGTCCTGCTAGAGCCCACAAGTCATAGAGAGACAAGTGCATGTACCAGACATACCTGTAAAGAGTACCTGTCCCAGAAAATTCTCCTTTGGAATCACAGGAGGAATTATCCTCAAATTTGGGGAGACAAGGAGCGAGAATCGCTGAAAACCCTATAGCAAGGTTGCGGAAATGGAAGTCTATTGCAGAAGTCCATAGCAAGTTACTAAGTTTTGCATTCCTCCACTTTGAGCTCCTACCCCCATTTGACATCATCTAATTCTCTTTTTAATTAATTTTTTCAGAAGCACCAGACTTGATCACCCATGGAAAGACATAGTTTTTTTGTCTCTGTATTTTCTGGATCAAGGTTAAAATGAATGTAATCCAGCTGAGTAAAGAAAGATGAAAATATTCCTAGGCTCCCATTCTATAAGCATGTGCTCCTTTCAGAAAAGTATCTCTATTGAAGTTGCTGAACTGCTCACCTGGGCACCTTTCTAGAAGCAGGACCTTTGGTATGTATTCTGAATGCATACTCTTGGAAATGAGTGTAAGTTTATGCAACTCAAATCTAATTTAAAATCATAACTTGAAGTAATATTAGTTTAATATTTATTAGATTCCACCATTTGGTTTTCCTGTGTGTTTTCTGTTTTCACAGTGTTTCCTTAGCCTTCCAGGTTTATCTTTTCTCTTGTGTTCATGCTGCTGGCTGTTAGAGGGAATGGAAAACAATTACTGAAAATATCCTTAACAGAGTATGATATCAAATGTCATTTGTTGGTCACAAAAAGACAGGAGCATTTTATTTCCAGTGATTGTTAAAACTAAAGCACAGCACTCCAGGAAATATAGGGGACATCCTACCAGATACTGAAATTCCTCTAATCAGATTAACTTAATTCAGTGATGATGAGATGCTTAATGGTATTGACTATTATCAGATAGACAAAGGGAGAGATGGAAAGAAGCCAACCATACTTTTAGGATTTGCCTTTTTATTTTTTCCTGATCTCTTGATTGCATGTAATTTAACATTCAATCTTGCTTAGTTTAATTTGTGTTCATTTGCTGTGTAGAGTGGTCTATTATGTCTCCATTTGGCACGTGATACTTCTCTTTCTCTGGGTGGTCTTTATTTATTGGATAGTTTGTTCTGTGGTCTTCATCTCATTTAGTTTTCTTGTGAAGTATGATTTGATTGTGATGCCTACAAAGCCTTTGTTGATATGTTTGTATTTGGGGACTTTTTAGTTTTTTTTTTTGTTTTAAACTCTCATTTCTCCCTATCTAAGGATTAGGGGATGGTGAAACATCTTCTGATACTTGCCTTTTCCTAGCAGACAGGATTTCCTGACAGTGTTAATTTCCCTCCATTAAATACCTAGCTAGGGTGAAGTGCAAATGCTCAGCCAGCTTGTAAAAGGTGTTGATATGAACAAGAGAAGGATGTGATCCTGCTGACTGAGTTTGTCTAAAACTTGCAGGTCTTCCCAGGGTTGGGTTTTGGTTTGGTCTGAGCTTGAGCACAGCCACATATGGAGAGCCTGTTGATGGATAACTCCTGTGTGTTACACGTCAGTAAAAATGACCAGACTCTTAAAACTGCCAAAGGTCCTACTGCCTAGAGGAGCTTAGAGCAGTAATAAGTCTTGCCAGTTGGTTTCCTGCAGGCAAGGTACAAATATTCCCACCTAAAAGTGAAGAGCACAAGTCTTTATCATCGCTGAGTTTAGGAGAGAACAAAATGTCAAATGACTGAGCAAATCCATGCAGCCTTCTTATTTGATTTCTGTCAAAGGACGAGTTTGAAACATGGCTTTGACATGCATCCAAAGCAATGACTCCCTCCATTGTTTATGTGGAAGGTGACAGTGCAGTGATAAATGTATTCTTTATAATGGAAAGAAAATTTTTCACCTACTTCCACTCTTTGGTTTTCTGTGCAGTGGAAAGGAAAAAAACCCAAGAAATCAGAACATGAAAATTTGGTGAAAGCCTGACTACCCTGTACTTAGCTATCAAAATATCTAAAAAGCAATTTTAACAGTTGACAGAGAAAACTGTAAAAATTTGAGCAAATATTTAGAAATTAAAACTGCCCTTGTGTCCAAAAGAACAGATGCTTCTTTCTGACAGAGGACAGTCTTTACAGGGGTTATTTGAAAGCACTGATACAGTGACATGATCTGCAACCCGAAATGAGCTGGAACAACACACAAAAAAAATTACAAGGAATAATATGAGAAAAGGACTATGTAAGAAATAGACATACTAGAAAATTAAAGCCTAAAAAGATTAAAAAACAATGCTCTTTCATTGTATAATGCTAAACTTTGCATAAATTACAGTAGGAGTAAGATTTAAGAAGGATCTGTGATTTTCAAGATGACACTACTTCTTTAAATTAAAAAAAAAATCTTTTGCAATTACTTTCCTGTGCCTTGTTTTTGCACTGACACTAATTTTTTTGCATTTGAACTGCTCCTTCAGGTCAGAAGTGTGTCCTAATTGATGTGGCATGGCAGAGTATGGTTCATTTTCAGCACAGCTTGCAGGAGAATTGAACTTTGATCACTATTAATAGGAGTCTTACCCCCTATCTCTGCTCAGTGTGTGCTGAAGATTTGCCCCAATGTCAGGACATATTTGCAACACTAATAAAAGCCTTTGAGAAACAAGCAATGTTTTATGCAGGCTTGGAGGGCAAAGGTGGGGGTGGGTGGAAGAGGAAAGAAGCAATTTTCTGTTTGTAAAGGTCACATCTGATGTGGTTTTGAACTCTGTGGTGTTGCAGATAATCAGGTGAGACAACTGTCATGCCCACTGGTGATTCAGCCTGATCCTTGTCTGCTTAGGTTATAGGAACTGTGGGTCTGGCATAACCTCAATTTATTGGAGACCATATCAATGTCTGTCAGTATCTGAAAGGAGCGTGCCAAGAGGATGGAGCCAGGCTTTGCTGGGTGGTGTAAAACAACAGGACAAGAGGCAATGGGCAGAAACTGATGCACAGGAAGGTCCACCTGAACATGAGGAAGAACTTTACTGTGCTGTGACTGTGCTGTAGAACAGGTCGCCCAGAGATGTTGTGGAGTCTCCCTCATGGGAGATATTCAAGAACTGCCTGGACACAGCTCTGTGCTCTGGGATGACCCTGCTTGACTAGGGAGGTTACGTAGGGAGTAGGTAGGACCCTCTGTAGCCCTTTCCAACCTGATCCATTCTGTGATTCTGTGTTTTTTTTCACTGAAGATGAAGGTAACTGGTATTTTATCTTTATATTTACCTCTTTGGACTGTTATTAAACAAAAACTAGAGAGTCCAGTAGAGTAACTCATCTCCTTTGTATTTTCAGGGGGTTCAGTGGCTCCCCCTCCATTTTCCCTCCCTTATCTTGCATGCTTGTCTATACAGATATTATAGCTTGAATGGCATGTTCACTTCTTTTCTGACTTTTACTCTGATGTGGAGAAGTAAAACAAAGAAATTATCTCATCAGAAAACAAATGATCACTCATGATGTCCCTGGTCATCATTTCTATTCCTGTTACCTACCAGACCCAAGGGCTTTGGATGAGTAACAGTGGGGAAGAACCAACATAGAAATTGGATGCTGACCATGACGAGAGAGCTTAGGGCCTTGAAGGTGTCTGAGGAAGGACTCAAGCTATTTTGTTTTTGTAAGGAAAGGTGCTGAACTGGCATATTTGGTGGAAAATAAGAAAATGCACTGTGTCACAGAAACATTCCGACAGCACACGTGCCAGGGAAACTAACAGAAGGTGGCAAGACATTGTTATTTTTAAACTGAATGTACCTTTTAATTTGAGCATTTGACCCCAAGTCTGTGCCTTGTCATATGTCACTAAGAAATTTACTGTACCTGAAACATTAATTGTGATTTGTGTGGAT
>VZSE01006462.1:8209208-8309001 GCA_013398275.1 Promerops cafer
TTTTTTTGCATTTGAACTGCTCCTTCAGGTCAGAAGTGTGTCCTAATTGATGTGGCATGGCAGAGTATGGTTCATTTTCAGCACAGCTTGCAGGAGAATTGAACTTTGATCACTATTAATAGGAGTCTTACCCCCTATCTCTGCTCAGTGTGTGCTGAAGATTTGCCCCAATGTCAGGACATATTTGCAACACTAATAAAAGCCTTTGAGAAACAAGCAATGTTTTATGCAGGCTTGGAGGGCAAAGGTGGGGGTGGGTGGAAGAGGAAAGAAGCAATTTTCTGTTTGTAAAGGTCACATCTGATGTGGTTTTGAACTCTGTGGTGTTGCAGATAATCAGGTGAGACAACTGTCATGCCCACTGGTGATTCAGCCTGATCCTTGTCTGCTTAGGTTATAGGAACTGTGGGTCTGGCATAACCTCAATTTATTGGAGACCATATCAATGTCTGTCAGTATCTGAAAGGAGCGTGCCAAGAGGATGGAGCCAGGCTTTGCTGGGTGGTGTAAAACAACAGGACAAGAAGCAATGGGCAGAAACTGATGCACAGGAAGGTCCACCTGAACATGAGGAAGAACTTTACTGTGCTGTGACTGTGCTGTAGAACAGGTCGCCCAGAGATGTTGTGGAGTCTCCCTCATGGGAGATATTCAAGAACTGCCTGGACACAGCTCTGTGCTCTGGGATGACCCTGCTTGACTAGGGAGGTTACGTAGGGAGTAGGTAGGACCCTCTGTAGCCCTTTCCAACCTGATCCATTCTGTGATTCTGTGTTTTTTTTCACTGAAGATGAAGGTAACTGGTATTTTATCTTTATATTTACCTCTTTGGACTGTTATTAAACAAAAACTAGAGAGTCCAGTAGAGTAACTCATCTCCTTTGTATTTTCAGGGGGTTCACTGGCTCCCCCTCCATTTTCCCTCCCTTATCTTGCATGCTTGTCTATACAGATATTATAGCTTGAATGGCATGTTCACTTCTTTTCTGACTTTTACTCTGATGTGGAGAAGTAAAACAAAGAAATTATCTCATCAGAAAACAAATGATCACTCATGATGTCCCTGGTCATCATTTCTATTCCTGTTACCTACCAGACCCAAGGGCTTTGGATGAGTAACAGTGGGGAAGAACCAACATAGAAATTGGATGCTGACCATGACGAGAGAGCTTAGGGCCTTGAAGGTGTCTGAGGAAGGACTCAAGCTATTTTGTTTTTGTAAGGAAAGGTGCTGAACTGGCATATTTGGTGGAAAATAAGAAAATGCACTGTGTCACAGAAACATTCCTACAGCACACGTGCCAGGGAAACTAACAGAAGGTGGCAAGACATTGTTATTTTTAAACTGAATGTACCTTTTAATTTGAGCATTTGACCCCAAGTCTGTGCCTTGTCATATGTCACTAAGAAATTTACTGTACCTGAAACATTAATTGTGATTTGTGTGGATTTTAAAATTTTTTTTTCCTGAATCACTGAAGCATTATTTCATTCTTGTTTCTGTCAGAAAGGATTACATTTGTCATACATTTAGTTTTGGAAAACTGCCATAATTTTTATTTCATCATGAAAACTCATGTCATAACTGGACATCTATTATTGTCCCTGATGGCCTGAGGGTTGTATCACACACTATTAGTTTAAAGAATGTGACTTAAGCCCACCTAAAATGGGAAAGGTTAAACTCTGTAATTAATCCACTACATTGGGTGAGTTACACCACACACAAACATCCACTTGATACTGTGAAGTTCTTTATCTTTTTCTCTCCCTCTTTAAAATTCCCGTGATGGAGCCCTGTTTCATGTAAAAAATTATGCTCCAAATGTTAGGTTTTCATTTGTTTACTCCAAGATTTTTCCCCCTTTTTATCTTATTTTGGGGACACCTATAATATGTGAATGTTTCTTATTTTTCAGTACTTTATGCAGGAACATTTAGCCTTCAAACCTTCACACCACTGTAGCCCTGGAAGTGCCAGTGCCTTAAGCACCTGTGCAAACACAAAGAGCTTGTTCCAGCATCAGCCTTTCTTATGCTGCCTCAGAGAAGCTATTCTAGTTCCAGATTATTCCCCAGCCAGCACAGCTGAAAAAAAAAANAGACAACTGTCATGCCCACTGGTGATTCAGCCTGATCCTTGTCTGCTTAGGTTATAGGAACTGTGGGTCTGGCATAACCTCAGTTTATTGGAGACCATATCAATGTCTGTCAGTATCTGAAAGGAGCGTGCCAAGAGGATGGAGCCAGGCTCTGCTGGGTGGTGTAAAACAACAGGACAAGAAGCAATGGGCAGAAACTGATGCACAGGAAGGTCCACCTGAACATGAGGAAGAACTTTACTGTGCTGTGACTGTGCTGTAGAACAGGTCGCCCAGAGATGTTGTGGAGGCTCCCTCATGGGAGATATTCAAGAACTGCCTGGACACAGCTCTGTGCTCTGGGATGACCCTGCTTGACTAGGGAGGTTACGTAGGGAGTAGGTAGGACCCTCTGTAGCCCTTTCCAACCTGATCCATTCTGTGATTCTGTGTTTTTTTTCACTGAAGATGAAGGTAACTGGTATTTTATCTTTATATTTACCTCTTTGGACTGTTAATAAACAAAAACTACAGAGTCCAGTAGAGTAACTCATCTCCTTTGTATTTTCAGGGGGTTCACTGGCTCCCCCTCCATTTTCCCTCCCTTATCTTGCATGCTTGTCTATACAGATATTATAGCTTGAATGGCATGTTCACTTCTTTTCTGACTTTTACTCTGACGTGGAGAAGTAAAACAAAGAAATTATCTCATCAGCAAACAAATTGCATGATCACTCATGATGTCCCTGGTCATCATTTCTATTCCTGTAACCTACCAGACCCAAGGGCTTTGGATGAGTAACAGTGGGGAAGAACCAACATAGAAATTGGATGCTGACCATGACGAGAGAGCTTAGGGCCTTGAAGGTGTCTGAGGAAGGACTCAAGCTATTTTGTTTTTGTAAGGAAAGGTGCTGAACTGGCATATTTGGTGGAAAATAAGAAAATGCACTGTGTCACAGAAACATTCCTACAGCACACGTGCCAGGGAAACTAACAGAAGGTGGCAAGACATTGTTATTTTTAAACTGAATGTACCTTTTAATTTGAGCATTTGACCCCAAGTCTGTGCCTTGTCATATGTCACTAAGAAATTTACTGTACCTGAAACATTAATTGTGATTTGTGTGGATTTTAAAATTGTTTTTTCCTGAATCACTGAAGCATTATTTCATTCTTGTTTCTGTCAGAAAGGATTACATTTGTCATACATTTAGTTTTGGAAAACTGCCATAATTTTTATTTCATCATGAAAACTCATGTCATAACTGGACATCTATTATTGTCCCTGATGGCCTGAGGGTTGTATCACACACTATTAGTTTAAAGAATGTGACTTAAGCCCACCTAAAATGGGAAAGGTTAAACTCTGTAATTAATCCACTACATTGGGTGAGTTACACCACACACAAACATCCACTTGATACTGTGAAGTTCTTTATCTTTTTCTCTCCCTCTTTAAAATTCCCGTGATGGAGCCCTGTTTCATGTAAAAAATTATGCTCCAAATGTTAGGTTTTCATTTGTTTACTCCAAGATTTTTCCCCCTTTTTATCTTATTTTGGGGACACCTATAATATGTGAATGTTTCTTATTTTTCAGTACTTTATGCAGGAACATTTAGCCTTCAAACCTTCACACCACTGTAGCCCTGGAAGTGCCAGTGCCTTAAGCACCTGTGCAAACACAAAGAGCTTGTTCCAGCATCAGCCTTTCTTATGCTGCCTCAGAGAAGCTATTCTAGTTCCAGATTATTCCCCAGCCAGCACAGCTGAAAAAAAAAAGGTGACAGTTGTTTCAATGAGGTATTTTTACTGAAAAGATATAGATGTTTATGGATTACTGAAGAGATAGATGTTTATAGGTACAGTAGCTCCAAATAATAGGAGCTTTTATAAAAGTTGAAGTACTTTATACCAGCAGGTGTGTTGCCATACATTATAAGAAGCTTTTCAACTTTTTTTTCAAATTAGTTTAGTTCTGCTCAGCTGTTGACTGAAAAGAGAAGCTAATGTAGATCAAGAAAGGTTAAATAACCCGAAGCCAAAACACAGCCCTGCTCTCCAGATGTTGTCATCTGGTCTCCAAGATTCTTTTTACTTATTCATTTGTCTTAAAATCCCTCCTCAAATCCCTTCTCTTTCAACCTGACTGCAGAGTTCCAAGTGGGACAGAGTAGGCAGCGGGCTTTTGTTTTGCTTGGAAAACATTCACACCATCACTTCTTTGAAGAAATGGCTGTGTTATGACTGACAGTTTTCAAATTTTTTTCCCTGCATTTGTTTGATAGCAGCCTCCAGCAGCTGCTGCAGCAGGGAGTAGAGGCTTGCTGCAGTCAGTCAGCCTGCAGGAACCCGGCAAGAGCTTGGAGCACCTGCCTCAGCTACGGCAGGTAACACCATGGGGTGGTTCTCCTCTGCACACTGACAGGCCCAGGCCCAGGGATCCTTGCGTGGGGAGTGCACCTTGTCATTATGCCCACGTCTGCTCACATTGCTGCACTGTGCAGACCTCCTGCTCTCAGCCATATGCTGAGTGGAGCACCTTCTCATCCACTTCCGATTTCCTGTCTGGTCCTGACATGAAGCATCACCCTAGGAGTCCTCAGGTCTCACAGATCTACCTAATCTACAAGCTGAGAGAGGATCTGACACTGCTGCATGCCACAGAGCACAGAACTCTTTCCCTATACTCATTGGCAACTCCACTCCGAGCTTAATATCAGCTGTTTTATTTGCTGTGGTTTTTTTCCTCAGATTTCTTTCAATTACTGTGTGGTTATACATGGTAAATGAAAACTGCTGTATGTAGAGAATTCTATTTTGCTATCAGTTAAACTCACGCAGCCTGGCTGGCTTTTGAAATAAGCCAGAAGTGGTGGCAGTGATTAGCTTTCTGTTGGAAAATTTTCCCTTCCCTCAGGGAAGTGTGCAGGGAAATATGTTGGTATGCAGCCATAAGTTCACCATGTAACACATAATTGCAAGTCAGTGCTTGCTGCCTCTGACTGCTCACAGCCTTTTACCAAAGTGGTTCAGTATGATCCTACCTGGATCTGTCCCTGAAACACAAATACCAGATCAGAGTCAGCCCTGTCTTTAAGGGGTCTAATATCTCCAGATCCTAGACAAGAAGGACCTGAAATTCCAGTATGCAGATGAAATATCTTCAAGTGGGAGCAGTTGTGAAATGGGCACAAACTGCAAATTCTGATGAGAAGCATGAAAGCCAAGTTTTTCTCAGACACTTTAGTGAGTCCTTGAGGAGTTGTGCTGTAGTTTGTCAGCTGTCATACTAAAAATGCCCAACCACCAGAGATTTTTGTCAGCAATGTAGACAGTCTTCCCTTCTTATTTTTTTATGAAGGAAGACAATGTTTTTCTCTTGACTTTCTTTCCCATTCCATTGCAGCAGAGAACAATGATACTGCAGCCCAGTTACTGTTCAATTTGACTAGTACTAGGAGAGAGGCATTAGAATTGCAGAATAAAAATCTGCCAGTTTCCTGACTTTCTATGCCTGCATGTTCCACTAGGGATCCAAATAGTTAAAGATCCACAAAGTAAAACTGGATCTTGTACTGCTTTGGGCAAAACAAGACTAGCAGAGCTGTTTGAAGGTGATGCGATATCTCCGCCAGTGGAATGGGAGCAGAAGGATGGCTTTAGGGCCCATGTGAAACCCATTGCACTAAGTAGAGATTTTTGTTTCCAGCAAGGGCATTTAATCATGTCTGAAATGCCTGTCTAAAGGGATCTGTAGTCCTGAGATTATCTCTGTAAATCCCTGCAATAATAAAAATGGCTTCTATCCAGAAATGTAGGCCCCTGTGATATAAATCACAAACCACTATGGAATAGCAGTTAATCTACCAACAAACCTGACTTGTTTCAAAAGAGGCAATGCAAACCCATTCTGTCTTCACAGAGCCCCAAACACTCAAACTTGGCTCTTTGCATCATTATTCAACAAGAGTGAATAAAATTGTGTCTTACATAGCACTAAACCTTTCTATGCTTTGACACAGGGAAAGATTCACCCTAGATTGTGTCTTGTACTACACTGTAATGGTTCTCTTTGGCAACAGCACCTATGTGTTACCATGACATGAATTACTGCATGAGGGGAAGATCAAATATCTTAACCTGAGTAGATGAATTTAATCAAATGTCAGCCTTTCAGAAAGTCAAAAACAAGTATTTCAGTTTTGTTCTCCAAAAGTATAACCTGGCTCCAGACACCCATCTTGCCCATTGGATTTAAAAAGTGAGGGGTCCTCCCAACCAGTTATGTGGGGCATTTAATCAGACAACAGGACTCCAGAAAAAAGCAGGAAGGGCTGGACTCCCACAGGTTTTTCCATCATGATTTGATACAAGCTGCCAAAAATGATTTATTTCAGAATGTGTGAAGTTTGCTTTTGGCCTGAGAGATGTTGGTTTTCATAATGTCACTGTGGAAACTGTTGACAGAACTGGCAGAAAGTGATCCACTTATCCCACAAATTCAGAAAAAAGCAGTGCAACACAGTCTGTCCTATTCATGGCTGGCATTCAACAAGACTCATTTCTGGGGGTTATGAATACCTGTTAGCCCTCGTGTTGCAACTTTTAACAGTCAGGGTAGTAATCAATTATACAAATCTCATTAAAAACTCTATTAAATCTATGCAGACAAAATCACTTGTAATTGTGAACAAACTGAAAAAATATCTCTAATAGAGATAATAAAGACTGATAAAGGTATTATGACATTTTACACTAAAACATTATAATTTATTACACTAAGATTGAAGTGTAGTTACATGTTAAATATTGAACGCAGCTGAATTTATAAAAAGTGACTTTCATTTTTTACTAGGTTAAAGATGGCTGATCTCAGGAAAGAGAAGCTGTAATTGTGACCTCTTCATTTGTTTGTTTAATAACTTTTACAAATAAATGATGAAAACAGTCATATCAGCACATCCCTGGAGTGGTAAATATGAAAACAACCAGGAGTTCAGCACTTTAGCTGAGCCACCATTCATGTTTCACCAAAGTTGTTTCTAAGTGGATGATAGCAGAACTCTCTCAGCAACAGGAGTAGCTTAAATGTAATTGGCACCAAATATTTTAAGACATGATTACCTGGGCACTCACATACATGGTGAAAGACACCCATAGTGTGAAGAAGGTATGACCTAGCAATGTTCTTGCAAGCTGTAAATAACATCCCCTGCAAAGAAGGATTTAAATACACCTTGGACACTCTTTCCTCTCACAATTCTAGATTTCAAGCAACTCCTTCACACTTCTCTATTTTAGCACATCACTTTTTGAAAATTGGCAAAGGTTATCTTGTTTTAGTTCTGCTAAATTAGAAGATCACTGAAAATCATGCCTAACTTCTTTGTATATTTTTCTAATCTACTAATAATAACTGATTCCAAACTAATCAAGTAGTTGTCTTTTTTTTTTTTTTCCTAATCAGAATGTGTAATTTTTTACCTCAGGTAACTCAAATCTTATTTTTAGGAGAAAAAAAAACACAACAAACCAAAACAACCCAAGAACATTTTTGATGATGTCAAGTACTTTTTAGTAATACACTTCATTTGATCAAGAATCTACTTATTTAGATTTGACAGTGATTTTTCCAGGGGATATTAGCGGTGTTCCATGCACACTGGAAATTAATTGGACGTTTACCTAGATTAGATGTTTCCATGCAGGGCACCACAAAAATAAAAGTAGCAGGGAAGGGTTTAAGTCTCAAGTTTTCTGTTTGTTGGAGCCCGAGTTAGAGCACTGGTTAGATGCAGGCATGACAGTCAAATATCAGTGGTTGTATGGCTACTCAAGCTGCCACTCTGATAGGAGCCATGTCCTGTTGTGTTGTCTGGAAGGTATTAAGGAAATAAAAGCAGATATGAAGACGTTCTTCAACATATGGCAACATTTTTTCTGCAAACCACATTCCAGGGTCGACATTTTCAATGCAAAAAGCATTTATATGCTTCTTCTTACCACCAGCTCATTTGTCTTTTAACCCTCTGGGGAATTAAATGAAAAATCCCTGTTATATGAAGGTTAAGGGTGAGCTTTTGTAGTATAAAAGGCAGGAAATTCAGAGTTAAGAGTCCACTGTAACTTTGTAATAAGTTCCTTTTGCTATGGCCCAAGGAAGGTCAGTGAGGTACCTAAGCACAAGGTAACCTTTAATCTTAAAATTGGGTGCCTTGCTTAAATACACTGCTGAAACAGGACCCATATGATCCTCTAGATCTATTATCATCTTTGGAAAAACACCAGGATAATACTTAGCCTGACTATGTTTCACAGGGCCTTGCTGAACACAAATTGTGAGAGCACGTTACTATTAACCATAGATTACAAAAGTCTGTTGGGTGTTGCTAGCTCTCGTCTGGTGTTATTGATAACTGCTGTCACCTTTTAGGTATCTGCTAAGGCATAGTCACAAGAATGTAACTGACAGAGAAATCCCAGTGACTGGAAAAATTTAAATTTTGACAGGGGAGATTTGAATTTGAGAGACTTGTGGTTGAAAGTGGTCACATTTTATTGCAAGAATATAACATATCTGCTAACGACACCTCAACATTGGCACAATTACAGTAAAGACTTGAAGGTAGAAAAAACCTGCAAGAAATGTGGAAGTTTTTCATCATCACTACAGTGATGATGACAAAAGTAGTTTCCAAATGGCAAAATGACCAATAGGGCCCTGGAAAAATGTATTTGAAATCTTCACTGATATAGTATACCACTGAAGAATTATAATTTCACAGAAACAAACCATTTTGTTTCAGTGACAGTTCTACACATTTATTGTAAACGTTTAAAAGCTTTTTGGAGGGAAAATTCCCTGTTTTTTTAAAGGGGAAAATTCTGCTTTCATATTCCTTCCCTCTACCTCTTTTTGTATTGTACACAAATAGGTGAAATATATCTGGAAAAAATATTTTTAATCTTACTGCTTTTAAAGTGTAGGTTAATACAATTACAAAAAAGAAAATCACAGAAAAAGTCAGAGCAAATAAATTAATATACTTTTTTTAAAATAATGGATTCCTATGGAAGCATCTTAAAAAAATTCCTGGAAAGTGTTATTGTTTCTCCAAATCTAGAAATCAACTAGGTTTTCTGCTAGAGAATAATTCAGAAGTGTGCTTACATTTAGGGGTGATTGAGTCTTCAGAGAAAAGACTGCAGGTCTGTGGCCGCTCAGCTGTCAAACCAAAAAATATCCCTTTTAAGGCAAAATTTTCTAATTTAAATATACTTTTCTCCCCAATCAATTACTTTATATTGATTTTTTTTTTTTTAGACTGAAAATACAAGTATCTATGTGGACAAGTTCCAAAGAGGTCTGTGAAGGAAAAAACCTTATTTGAGCAATCCTGAAGGATAGATTGTAGTTGAATTTCTTGCATTTGACACCTCTGCTGGGTAAGATCTTGATACAACATTGGCTGTTTTGTTTCAGAGCACCAAGTGTGCATGGGTGCATGATACGTATGCTGATACAAAGACTTCTCATACCATATGATACCAGCTTTGAAGAGTAACTAGGAGCTCACTCTCCTAGAAAACTCATATTATTTATTTTTATTAGTTGTTAGTCATTATGACTGTTTACAACTCAAGGTTTTCAAAAGATAGTCAATACAAAGCTAACAAAGAAAATACCTTTTCCATTTGTGTTGGTATTTCCCTCATTTCTGAAACTCACAAAACCCCAAACTACTGTTTTTCTCTGGTTAGAGAGTCTATGACATTAGAATAGAGCTGCTCTTTAGCAGGCCATTAGCAGTTCTCCTGTGCTTAATTTGCATTGTTAGCTTACAGCTTTGTCTCTAACCTCCAACTCAATTAGTAGAGTCTATTAGAGGTTATAAAGCAATCACTGGAAGACTAAGACTGCTGCAACCCTGAAACAATGAGATGGCAGGGGTAGTTGAGAAGTGCAGAAAGGAGTTTCAGCTGTCCCCAAACAAGCCAGCCCCTGAACACCATTGCCAAAGAGTCCAAAGTGTTCTCAGCTATGTTTGCCTAGCTGTAAACAGAGCAAAGCTCTCATCATGCACTATCCTCTATGTACTCATCCTCACCACACACAAGAAGTCTCTTAAAACTTCATGGGACCTATAAAAGCAGTTAACTCAGAGTCTCTGTGGAACATCAAAAGATGACTTTGCTAGTTAAAAGAGTTTTCCAACAAACTGAGGAGTCAGTGAGTCTCAGGGAAAATTAATCTGGACACTGAGTTTAAATGCATAAAACCACATAGACACAGAAGTTATTTCAGTTGGAAGGGACCTATGACTATCATGAAGCCCAGTGCCTGAAAAGGTTATGTTAAGCAGATGACTTGAATTTTGAGGATGCATGGACAATGTAAAACCAAGGGACAGCAGCAAGACTTGCTTTTCTGTCCATGGGCTGAAACCATCTAGAAGATCAGCAGCTGAAACATCTTTTAGTTGTACAAGGAGCAGTAGACATCATCATCTTGTTCAGAAGTGTCGATTAAAACTACAAGTTTTCTGCCTTATTTAAAAAAAAAAAACCCAAAACAAAACCCAGCCAAACATTTGGTTTAGTGGGAAAGTGAGCTGAAATATGACACGGTATGCCTTTCATGATCTCCAAAACTAGTTACACTCTTGATTAACAATTTGGAAAGCAAAAAATGCATATGTCTGTTGATAACTGGCACCTGAGCATTAATTAAGTTGCAATTAAACACTCAGAACTTGTCTGGGCATTTTAGTAGGCCTGCAACTTAATCTTTATGTGGAGGCCACAATAAGAAAAATTCAGCAGACTTTTTTAGTGTTTATCTTCATTAAGTGTCCTCATCAGCTTTTAGATAGATCTCCTTCATGAGGTGTAAACTATGACTTTCATAATTGGTTTTTAACAGCCTTCTAATACAAAGAATGCAGAAATCTCAAATGCAAAGGGGTTTAGAAAGGTTGTTTTTTAAAGGACAAAATATCTATTTCCTGATGTTGCAAAAGCTCCAGCATTGCATGGCAGATAACAAGACTACAGAAAAAGGAGTTTATCTTTCCACTTTCTTTCCTGCTAAATATCCAAGTCTTGATTAAAAAGAAATCTGATTCTGATGAAGCAGAGCAATTGTCTGGTGCACACCTAAGTCATCATCATCAAACACAAAGCTTTCTTCGTTGACCGTGATATTCAGCAGGGTACAAAAAACCTAAATCCTGTAGACTGCTGAGATGATTAACACACTTATACCAGTATTCATACCTTTGGATGCCATGAAACTCTGGGAATGAAATGCTGTGTTTGTGTGAATTAATTGATTTAACTTCTTTGTGAAAGAATACACAGCACAATTGAATCTCCTTGTTCTATTTCTTCCTTAATATAGCGCTTGCTTGATGCGATTTTCAATGCTACATTGTCAAAATTGTTTTCTGAGAAAACATTGGAATTCTTTTTCTTGGACCAAGTAGGGGAGCTTGTCAAATAGACTCTGCCTCATGTACTGAGGAAGTGTGGGATTGATGACTTGGCTATAAGACAGGCTATGAAATGGACTCGGTCATCTGGAGCAGCAGTAGGAGTCTGATGCAATGTCCTCTTGTAGTACCCCCCATGTGATCATAGAATAGTTTGTGTTGGAGGGTACCTTAAAGATAATCTAGTTCCAACCCCCCTGGAGGGACACTTTCCACTAGACCTCAGAGCCTCATCCAACCTGGCCTTCAATGCTTCCAAGGATGGGGCATCCTCACCTTCTCTGGGCAACCTGTTCCATCACCTCACCACTCTCACAGCAAAAAATTTCTTCCTAATATTTAACCTAAACGTACTCTCTTAATTTTAAACCTTTCATCCTTTGTCCTGCCACTTCATGCTTTTGTAAAAAGTCCTTCTCCATCTATCTTGTGAGCACCCTTCAGATACAAAGGTAAACAGGTCACCCCTAAACCATCTGTTTTACAGGTAGAACAAAAAATTCTCTCAGCCTTTCCCAGGAGGAGAGCTGCTCTGCTCCTCTAATCACCTTGGTGTTCCTCCTCTGGACTAGCTCCAACAGGTCCATGTCCTTTCCTGTGCTGGGACCCCAGAGCTGGATGCAGTGTCCCAGTAGAGCAGGGCAGAGGGGCAGAACCCCCTCCCTGGCCCTGCTGGCCTGTCTGCTTTGAATGCAGCCCAGGACACATTTGGCTTTCTGGGCTGTGAGAGCACACTGCCAGCTCATGTCCAGCCTCTCATCCACCAGCAGCCTAAAGGCTTTTTGGGAGGACTGCTCTTGATCTGTTTATCCTCCAGCCTGGACTGATACAGGAGTTGCCCTGACACATGTGCAGCACCTTGCACTTGGCCTTGTTAAACCTCATGAGATTTCCATGGGCCAACATCTCTAGCTTGTCCAGGTCCCTCTGTATGGCATCTCGTTCTTCACATGTGTAAGGCCCCAAAAAACTCACCCATCAAGGCTTTTAAAAGGGCTTATAGTTGTTTTTGTACACTGAGTTAGACACATAGGAGAAACACTAACAAGATATTCTCAAGAGGTGAAAACAAAAGAAAAGACTTTACTGGCAACTTTAGTAAATCAGAGAACTTTAACAAAAGGTTTATATTCAATCAATTTAAAACACTTTCCAAAGCATTATCTTACCCCATTGAGTGAAGCAAACTCTAAGCCCATATGATCTTAAGGTACTCAAAAATTTTGAGAAGAGATAATTAGAAGAAAAAGAAAGACAAAAGATATATAGAAAAGGACACATATAGATACCAACTCTGGGATTCCAAGAGTGTTCAGCTGATAGAAATCCCCAGAGGAAGGAGGGTCAACACATGCTTGTCTCGTGTTCAGCCTTAAATACCCCTTGGCCTTCCTGGGCCTGTCCCCTAGGTGGGATTTCCAGTCATTTGGCCAATTAGGAGCTGAGTTAGGGGCTCCAGGGACAGGTGTGGAGCATTGCCTCAAATGTGCCAGTGATTGGCAGCCAGTGCCAGGTCAGGCTCTAGGGGTGGGGGTGTAGAGAAGTGCACTGCCTCACCAAGGAAGATCCGAGCTGCCTCTTCCTCCCCTCACGTGCGCTCAAAAGGTCTTGAGACATCAATCTCTCTAGTCTCTCACACAGGTGTGTCAACTGCACCACACAGCTTGGTGTCATCAGCAAATGTGAGGAGAGTGCACTCCATTGCTTCATCTGTACCATTTATGAAGATATTAAACAACACTGGTCCCAGTACAGACCCCTGAAGGGACATCACTTGTCAACTGATGTTCATCATGACTCTGAGCCATTGACCACTACCCTCGGGATACTGCCATCCAACCATTTTCTTTTATGTGACCCAGAATACAAAGTGGAGCCCTGAGTATTGCCCTGTCAGTTTAGACAGGTAGCACTGCTAAAGCATACAGACAGCAGTTAAACAGGGGATTGGTGCAAAGAGGTGTAAGTTTTAATTCCAAATGGAGGCTTTTCAGTGACACAGCCTGCTTTCCCCAGCAATACTCTTCATTCAAATCTTCATTCTTGTGGGCAGAGGTTTTCTCTCAATGCCAGTACTTTTCAGTGCTCCCACTGCACACAGAAATGCAAGCTTCCACAAAAAATGAATCTTTAGTTGCTGTGGCTGTTCCTCCATTCTCTTGTTTCCATGACATATTTCTGTGTGCTACAGTGAGCTACAGCAGAGACTGTATGTGTTGATGTACCCACAGGTTCACATGAACAGTCATTTCTTATCTATTTTATGTGAGGAAAAGAAAGATTTACTTCAAAGGTTTCACCTGGTAGAGAGTTTTTAATAAGATAGCAAAATTGGTGCTCTGTGTGTCTTAAGCAGAATTCTCTTGACATGAGCAGTTATTCCCTTGATAGAGCTATTATGTTTTTATAATATATGGAAGTCACTTGCTATATGAAAGGTTGTTTATGACCAAGGAATTTACTATGATGCTGCAACTGGATGGGGAAAGTTCTGATGTTACCTCAGGGACTGAATTTATTTGTTAAAAAAAAAAATCAAAACCCACCCCCAAAAAACCTTACATAACAGTATGTCACCTAAGAGGTCCATCACTCCCTGTTCCATTTATTGTGTTCCCACAGGCACAGGCTAAACTAGACAAGCTCACAGGTATTTTCTCCTGCACACATTTGTGCAGAGGAAGAGTGAGGAATACACCAGGAGCCGACTGCCTACTTTCTTTGTTTAAACTGGAAATATATGCAGTCCAGTTCAGCATATACTAGCTACGTAACTCCACAAAAAGCTTAAGTGACAAGCTGTGTGGGATTTATTGCTCAGTATGCATGTTTTCAATGCAGTAAATAACACATTGACTTCAGGGGTTTAAAAGTATGATTGCAAGTTTGGATGTTCAATAGTGATATCTTCCAGGTGGCTTGGATAAAGACTAGCTCAAATCATCCCCTAAGGATATTTTGTTTTGAAAGTGTTTACACTCTGCTGCTGAATACTGATGCTAAAAGGTATCTCATTTTTTTTTTGGTTATTTCTTACTTATTGTCAGAAATGGGTGGTTGTTATACATAGATTGTCAATTTTTCTTTTTCTTCGTGAATGACGTTAGTATTAGATGCTTAGCAAAAATACTGTGCTTCTTTTCCCCTGAATATTTAGAGGAATAAATGGTTCTCTACCATTTATTAATGCATCTCTATTAAGTGATATGAAAACTATCCTTGCCAGAAAAAAATTCTAGTAGTGTTATTCTGCTTTTTGTCCATTTATTTTGTAGGTACGAATATCTAATGATCCATCCAGCTCACTAAAATGCAACTACAGTGAAATATTCTTCAACATTTAAGGGTATATAATGTTCCAACACCTATGACTGGCAAAAAACCTCAACTCCGAACCTTCTTTCTGGCCTCATGATATGGTTCAGGAAATACAGGTCTTAAAATAAACAGTTTTTTACTCTTTGATGGCTCTTATAATATATCACTTTATTGTATCACATATGACATCACACAGAAGATCTCTGTAACACTGTGAGGAATCTCTGGAATCTTGCTCAGTCCTCTGCTAATAAGCTACTAAGCTTGTTGTCTGGGAGACTTATTTTTACGTGAAATGACTATCTCTTCACTCATAGTTACTATATGTGAAAGCTATCAGTTAATTTTGAATCCATCAGTCTCTGCAGGTGATAATTTTTGCCAGTTCATTCTATTTGTGGTGATAAAAGCCATCTGTCTCTCTCTGCTTTGCACATGCTGGAATTAGTTCTTGCATATTAAGGAAACCTTTTCCCCTTTACTGTTGATGTGCGGTTGCCATTTTGATGGTAATTATAACACTTTCCCTTAAGAGATTCTTTTGAACTCCACCCTTTTGAAAATATCTGCTCTAATGGGCTGCTTATTTCTAGCTAGAAGCATGATTGAAATGTTTCATATTTCTCCAAGCTGTGAGTATTAAATAATTGATAGTTGGGAACAAATTCTTAGGCTGCAACTTACTAACTTCTCAAGCTGCCATTTGTATCGGCCCAAAAGCTGAAGCACAGCTTTTTATTTAATCAGGCCACATAATGTATTTTTTCCAGAACAATTGCAATCTTTCTCCTTCTCATGAGGCCCTTATCCCAGAGGCTTGCCTTGTTAATGGTTGAAATGCACTACCCATGAGAAAAATCTGCTGTAGCTTGGCCTTTGGGAAGGAGGAAGCACATATATTGTGTTGGCTTTCCTGGGTAGGATTCTTTGCCTCACTCTGGCCTCTTGTTGACGAGAGCCTTGCTTCGTGCTCAGCAAGCTCACTCCCACCCTTCTGCAGCTCAGACCTGCTGCGTCCCATAAGGGTGGAGTGCTCCAAGCTGTAACAATACGAGGTTGTTGGCACTCTGCAGGTCACTGTTTTCTTTGGAGGCAGATGGTTATTGCACTTTCCAATAGAGCAATGGAGTCTCTCACTGAACAGCATGACCCTGGCTGCTGGGACTTCCAAAACACTGTCAAAAGTATTTTTTGTTGTTGTTGATGCTGCAGAAAGATACAAGTCATAGATGAGTAAATGCAATGAAATAACATCAGGACAGATATCAGTGGTTACTCACACCTCAAAAATTTCAGAGCTCAAAACAGGCAAAGTTTGGACACTTAATCTGACACACTTCATATGCGCTTTTTCTGATTTCTTGCAATGCCTCAAGGGGTTTCCTGAGAGATTTTTGATATTTGCGGCACAAAAATTTAATAAAAACAGTCCTTATACTATTCTACCTAGAATTCAAAATTTCTAAGAAATGCAAATACAGAAACAACTTTCTAAAGACATTTTCTTTTGTTTTGTGTGTTTAGCTTCTTATAAGTGCAAAAGCTTCAGCCTTTAGTTGAATTAGACATAGCTGTGTACATAAAGAAAATTAACATTCTTGTATATTGTGCATATAAAAAGAGGGAATTTACATGTAGAAAATTGGAACAACCTGTATTTGTTTTGGAATAGAGCAACCTACATTTGCAACACTGGAATAAACCTTATTGCAATGGCCTGTGGAAATAAGGGAAACATATCCAGCAGTATCCTTGAAAAGTCTTGCCAGGGATCTTCAGGTATGTGGTATGTATTGTGAGTTAACCGAAGCACACATGGGCCCCTTAATTTGCTGATAGGAAAGTGGGTGTTGTGGGCAATTCGCTCTTGAGATCTGTAGAAGTAGCTTTTGCCTCTGGGAAAGATGTGTGTCCTATTCCTGCTGACACTGGGAAACACCGAGGAGGTACTGAAATAAAAGATCTTGTCAGGAATCCCCATGCACTCACAGAGCTGTAACAAAAATATGATGCCAGTACAGATATTAATCTGAAACATCACAACAAGGTAATAATATAAGGGCATGAGCCTGAGATACACTGAATTAATTTAAATTTGATCTCCACAGAATATGACACCCCTGTGTTTTCGTCTGTTAAACTCGTGTGTCTTTAGGATCAGCACAAAGTCCTTCAAAGCATATGTTTCATGTCTGATAAATAAAGAGTCAGCAGTTGATACACCACAGGAATCTGCTCAGATGTGCATGTACCAAGGTTACCTTAGCAGGTTTGAGTAGTAATCCTGTACCTAATTCAAATAATGTAGAGACACATAGGTATAAATATTCCCCTGTATTGTGTTTTGACCTATTAAAAAAAAAAAAGGAGAAAGTCCTACATTCCTAATTTTTATATGACTGTCTTGATGCAACCTAGGAACGTGGAATGGATTACCCTGGTCTACGTTGCTGGAGGGCATGAATGTTTCTTAAAAGGAGAGTATTGGTTGGAGTACATTGTTTCTGGTTCAGCAGCAGTGTTGGCTGTAATCTGTAAATGTCCCTTGTGACTGGGATAAATTTGAAAACTTATGCACCAACTCTGAAAAAAAAAAACCTTTTTGTGGTAGGGAACATACTTATTTTGGGATGTGGAATGCTGGCTGAACAATATTCCTAAATAGACAAATTGGAAAAAGAAAAGGCTTTTTCTGCTAGAGGGAAAAAGGAGTCAATGAAATATAGAATATATCATCGGGTGTTGCTTGATAATTTTAGCCTGTCATGGTAAGGTTGTACCAACAACAACTGTTTCTGATTAACCAATCTATTGGTTCCACATAACTTACACTCCTTGGGTCTCTGAAAGTTCCTCTTTAGTTCCTGGTACATAAAAGGAAATAGATGGTTTCTTAAAGGAGTATTCCATGCACAGCAGGATACTTCTCTAATCAAATATACTTTTTGAAAAAATGAGTTTGACAATCTGTTTAAGCCTCCTGGGAGTGGAAAGGTGGAAGGTCTTATGCTGAAGTCAGAAATGCAGACCCTTGTCTTATTCAGATGAGTACACACATTCCATACATTTTTGTACATTTAACAGTGGCAAATGCAGTTCTTAGCTGTTGTCACATGTAGATTGTCTACTATCCTTTATCTGCTACTGCAGAAGGAGTTCATTTGGTGCCTACCTTTTTTCTCAGTTTTCTTTGGAACAGGACTGGTCATCATTGGTGAGGAAAGTTTAGAGCACCAGTCAGTGAGAAGAAGCAATTACGACCTGAATGGGGAAATGGGACACTCTCTTATTCCCTGTAAGGGGATGGTTGGAGGGAGGTACATCTGCTGACCTTCATCTGTGTAATGTGAGTGGGAAGGAACAAAATTATTCTATTTATGTTCAGAAGTCCAGCAGCCTTCCAGTGGAGGTCGGCTCTGATCAACACTTGACATAAGACAAGGAATTTTCTTTACCCTGAAGTTCAAAACAGGCAGATAGAGGATAGGTTTGGCTGAGCCCTCCAGTTTCCTGACATCCCATGTAGGTTCAGCTCCTGCTTGGCTGGGGTTAAACCACAACACCATGCTAACCCTTTCCAGCCACTCTCAGGCCTGTGTTTTGGCACTAGGAGAGAAGGTTCTTCAGCAGGTGCTGCTGCTGCCTCTGGGAAAACAAACAACATCCCACTGTGCACTGCAGATGTTTGTCTCTCCTGCCTCCCCCAAGGCATCCCACCTTGAACATGTTGAGGCAGACCACAGCTTTCTGCAATACTTTGTCAGATGCCTCAGCCTCCTCCATGGGAACATGCTGCTGACATACAAGATGATGTGTTATTAATAAGTTTGCCTTTGTCCCACTTATCTAAAAATACTTAGATAACATTACAGAGGTCTGCACAGTTTGCCAACACATTTGGCTGAAACAAAAAGTATCTGCTAGTGAGAACTAAGCCCTGGGAATGACTTTTCCATTGGGTTCAATGAGTGGAATCCCACAGAATATTTTATAAGAAATATAGTATTTTAATTCTAAAAAACCCTTTGAAATTGGGGTCAGTTTGTGACATTCTTCTTCTGCCCATGGTGAGCCAAGCATATTATTTTACTGCCTGGGAACAGCCTTGGAGGAAAATTCTTACCTACAAAATACGATTTCCCTTTAAAAATCACTTCATTCTCAAGGAAGTTTATGCTGTGGGAGGTCACTGTATTGTCTCCCATATATTACTCTGCACCTATTCCATTGTGGAGTCTGGTTTCGATGACTGAGAGAAGTCCTGGATAAAAATAGGAGGGCATGGGAGATACCAGGAGGGAGAAATATCTGGATCCATCCAGAATTCATCAGCCCTTACTGCACTTTTGTATATTTCACGTCACCATCTGCCTGTGTTTTGTTTTAGATTTCCTAGATGTACGTAGAAAAGTTTACTTTGCAACTCACGTGGTGTGACTGTAAGTTTATTCAAAATGCTTCGGAGTTATTAAATGTTGTGCCATGGATTTCAACATGTGTTGCAATTTGTCAGAACTATTGCCAGATGTCCAGAAAGTTCTGTTGGATGTCCAAGTGTGAGGGAAGGGGTGAATGGAGGAATGGGATTTGTTCATTCTTCGATTCCCAATGTGCTGGCTGTCATGGGAGATTGCAAAATACAAAGAGAAGGGAATGTCATGTTGTTTTGCACTGTAAAATTTTTAACAATACCCAAACCACTTTGCATCATGCTCTTACAGGCCTTACCGGGTCTGAAAAGATATTACCTGGAAACCCTTGTACACTCTTAACAGCACAGAGCTGATAGCAGCAATATTTTAAAACAAGCAAAACTTGGGCCCTCAGCCCGGTGGCCTTGCCACTGCCACAAGCACAGAGCTTTGATAAAATAATGGATGCCATATGTTGTTTCTTAGAAATGTCATGCAGTTTGAGTAGGAGAATAATTTTCTAGTCCAAGAAAGCTCATGGGGAGCAGAAAAGTCAACAAAAATCTCCTTAAGAAAACAGTAACAGCTCCTTACCACTAAGCCCTTGACTTATTTTTCATTTTATTGAAAATTACTTGCAAAAGACATTATCTGGTGACCAAACTCTGTAACTTCCTCAGTTGATTCTGACTGCAAAAATTTCTACCTTTTTCTGCTTTTTATTTGCCATTTCTGCGAAGTCCATGGATTAATATATTGTCTGGGTCATCACAACTGATACTAGTTTGCAAGTGATCAGAGTACAGCTTCAGCATTGATTTAAACTGCCAAATATTATTCTCATTATTCAGTTCAAAAATATGAACTGGATGTAGAAACCATCTATTGGTTTGTTTTTTGGTTTTTTTTTTCATGAAGTGCTGTTTTTCTCATTAAGTGCTTTTCAGGCAAAAATATTTTGTGAAAAGAAACCTATGAGTGGTATAGTGCCAGTAGATCATGGGATTATGGCCATTTTGTACTGACATTTTTTGTTGTTCTTAACACCAGTGCTATCTAAACAGTGCAGAAAAGAACAGCCTTGGATGTCAGACTAAAACGGCAAAGGAAAAAATCACTGTTCTTTTCCTAGAATCTAGAAAACATTCCTCTTGGAAAGCTCTTTGGAATGAATACAGCCTTGAAATGTCCTTTTTTTTTTCCTCCACAAAACTCTTCATATCTTTTGGGTTTTTTTTCACATCCATGGGAGTTCTTTGTTGTAGGTAAGAGTGCTTGGAAACACTTCAGAAACAAAATGAGGTGCTTAGTTTTATATGGTTGAGAAACTTCTTGCTCAGATAGCAACATCCCTGCTAATTTAGGAGATGTAGTGACAAATCCCTAAAAGCTCTCTTCAGTCAAATTGATAGCAATTTTGATCAGGATTCCTCAGAAATCCAGGATTAAATTATAGGTAAGTAAGACCATTCTTCAGCATGCAGAAGGCATGGGAGATAAAGAAAGTGATAGTAGCAGGTATTGTAGGACTTTCTTTCATAGCTCTTTTGTCTTTAATGCTGAATTTAGTGTTTAGGAATCTGTGTGTGTACTTCTATGCTAGTATTTATAATACAAATGGGATTTTTTTTTTCATTTTGTATTTCTGCAGCTGAATACAAAAAACCCCCTGCAAATTACTTACAAACAAGATGAAAGATTTTACAATTCTTTAGTAGAGCATAACAGGAAACACTTGCCCATTTCTCTGTTTCTCTTATCACATAACTTGTACAAAAAATACATATGCAAGAGATACAGAGAAAGATGTAGAGGAAAACAGCTCATTTTTTTTGAGTAGGGATGGCAGCAAATGTCATATTAAGGCCATAGTTGGCTTGATTTTCACACATTAGTTTGCCCATTATGTGTATATATAGGAACATATGGGAGAGTTACTACTTAGGGCAGATGGGTCATGTTCCTCTGGGACACTATGCATGCAGAGTGCCCTCTTTCAGATCATCTAAGGCTGCAGCAGACATCATGGATGTCTTTGAAAAGGTTTGTCTCCTCTAGCACGTTTGCCCGTGTGATCCTGTTGTGTATGAGATTATATCTTCAAGCTGACTGCAACTGTCTGCAACTGGGCCATTAGTCTTGGTAATAAATGGCATATGCATTTTTAATATGGGTCTAGCATAGTAAGGGTATATATTTTTTTAATATGCCTTAGCAAGGCAGAAAAGGTGGAAAACATACCTATTAGTCTATTTCTTTCATGATAATTTAGAGGAAAAAGTCTTAATGCCTAAATAACCATCAGGTAAAATTTGTTTGACTGTCCTATTGATGTGCTGCTTGGATGAGTTCTTTGATAGGATCATAGCATTTTTTACAAAGGGTAGGAGAGTCTAAGGTTAAGGCTCTCAGATCAAATACGGGTCCAATAAATTTTTAGATTTAAATATGTTGAGAAGCCATAAACCCTTATATAAATTAGGGAGAACTTCTGCATGGTCTAGCTCCTGGAGAATAAAATTGACTTTATATACTCTTATGTGGTGTGGGGCATCACTCTTGAAAAACCTGTTCTGAAACAGGTGGTGCAAACCACAGGGAAGCATATTGTGTTTCACTGCTGAATGGCCACTGGTTAATGGTTTGCTGCTCCTTCTGCCCCACTAATTTGCTTATTAAGTCTTGTGACAAGTTTCTGGCAGAACTTCTGCGAAATGGACTTTGGAAAGCATTCCAGACTCAGCCTTTATGTGAGCACAGCTATGATTCCACCAGATTCCAGACATGCATGCATTTTATAGACCACAGGTGACAAAAGCAAATAGTAATGATGGCATGAAAATTCAGGCTGGAAGAGACCTCTGGAAGTTTATCAATTTATATGATGATGATAAAATTTAGAGTAAGAGGAAAATGATAAAAACTAAGGGCAAAGTCTTGGCAGGCAAATGGATTAATGGTTCCTTCACTGAAAAAGAAGTTTGTTTCTTAATTGATTTGTTATTTGATTTAGAAATTATTTAGGCTGCTGGTCTCTAGTAGAGCTTGACCACCAAGTAGCTTTGTCCAGGTTCAGAGTGGGTTATAGGATAAAAGAGGCAGGAAAGGATTCCAAGAGGCTTTGCACAGTCAGATCTAGAAAAAATCCAAGGATAGAGATTGGACAACCTCTCTGGGCAGCCTGTTCCAGGGTCTACTGTCCCCGTGAACAAAATGACTTTTCTGATATCTAGTCTGATTGTCTCATTTCAGGTCATGCTGGCTGCTCCTCACCCTATTGCCATGCACAGCTGAAGATCCTGGCTCCTTCTCAGCTGCCTTCCTGTAGGGACTTGAGGCTGCTGTTGGACTTGTACAGAGCATCTTTCTCCAGGATGAGCCAGGCTGGATCTCTCAGTCTCTCCTGGCAGGGCAAATTTGCTCCAGACCAAACCAGCTTGGGGGCCCCTCACTTAGCTCCTGCCAATTCATGAATGTCTGCTCTACATTGAAGGGCACAAAGCTTCACACTGCATGCTAGATGTAGTTGAAAGTACTGAGGGGATGGGATTAATTCTGGTACTAAATAATTTTTATGTTCATGTTCTTCATCTAGAGGTTGTATTTTTTTATTTTTATTTTTTTATTTAAGGAAATGGTTTTGCATCTACTATGAATTCCAGTGTTTCAGCAATAAACCATGTGTTCTATATATTGACATCCTCATTAAATATGTACTAATGGCACTTCTGAATAGTTGAAATCACATTGTGTGATTTCTGTGGTTGAAACTTGTTAAAAGATTCTAATAATTAGTGTTTCATGACCTTATATTTTTTTAAAGAACGAAAAAGATGCATTGCTGCTTTTTGTACTTGCTCCATTTAGTGATTAGCTAGCCAAAAATGTCTACTGTCTGCATACCCCAGTTATTAGATAAGAATTTGAAGGTATTCTGCAGGATTTGTTTGTGAAGCTGATTTTGCTTCATTTAATTTTAGAGACATACTCTACTTCCATTTAAACAGACTCAAAAGCCAAATATATGATTATATTAATGGTAACTAATTATATATTAATTGAAATCTTATTTCTGCCAGTAGAAGCAAACTGTAATATGAGATATTTCCTTTTCTATCAAGAATATTATTTTCTAATACTTATTACCATCAGAAGACATTATCCTTTTGTTTAATTTCTTTTTATTATACATTACTTCCTCTAGGAAACTGAGCAGTCAGGCAGGAACTAACTTAGGTAAAATAAGAACTGATCTGTATTGCAGTTGAAAGTCATATGCTATTGAACCATGGTTGCTTTAGATCTTGGAAATTTCTATATCTTAGATATAGAAAAATCCCAAAACAAAGAATCAATTAAAATTAAAATAATTTAGTGTTCATTAAAGCTGCTAGATTGACAGTTCTTTCAAATTAAATCTTGCTTTTTTCAAATGGCAGATGGTTGTAACATGCACAATTATAATACAAACTTATACACAGCATCTGCTAATATGCTTCAAACCTCACCTCAAGGAGGAAGAAATAATTCTGTCTACATGCCATCCTGTCCCTATCATACACTGAGAAAAGCAGCTAATTTTGCTGGCACTTTTCATAATCTTCTAAGAGATTCATTAACTAGAAGTTAGGGAATAATTGATTTTTTTTTTTTTTTTTGTTTCAGTGGCAAAAAAGGAGACAAATGTTTAGTTGTAATAGAAATAAAACCATTTTAGTTATTTTCATCAGTCATTTTCTTTTAACCTCAGAAAAATAAAAAAAAAAGGTATTCTCTTTTGAAACTGGTAATAAAGGACAGAGAAATGAAGATCTACATTCATAATGTCTATAACTTCTGCACTACTTTTATGACTAACTAATGCACTTATGGAGAGACATAAGTTCAGATTTTCCTCTGCAAAAAGTGAGTGAGGTCCTGTGTCCAGGAAAGTTTTCCATTTCCTTCTGTGGCTCGTGGAGTAAGTAGGTTGGAATTCAATTTCCCATGCTGTTTCAGTGATTTTACCCTTTAGAGTCTCTGACTGAAATGCATGGAAACAGTCCACAGAAGGAGACACAGGGCAACACCTCAGTGTTCTCTGCACTGTGGCACTGGCATTGACAATATTTAGGAGGAGAAAATAATGTGAGAAAAGTACTCTGCAGCCAGAGTTGAACCCCGAGTTTAGGCTCTGAGACTAAATACATCTCTACATTGGCAGTAGGTGTGAATGCAGCCCTTCATTTGCTCAGCTCTTATTATAAGTGAATAGAAATAAAATATTTCTGAATTACTGAGTCAGTTTATCTCAGAAGGACTGGAGTTTCACCATTTTCCTTTTGGCTGCTACTGCTTGGTTAAACTGTATGATTTTGGTATCTATGAGAAGCATTTTTCCACACACACACACACAAATTTTGGAAGAAACTACTACGCTGTTTCATTTGTACCATTAATGCAATACAGTCTGAATTTGTGGAGAAGAAGAAAATATGAGAAATATTTTATAAATAATAATTTTTTTTTTCATATGACTTATATACTTCTTTTGTTTGAGATTTGAAGGCAGAGAGTGCAACCACACACTTCCCAGGCCACAATTCTGCTTGTCAAAACTATACAGAGACACTGAGTTCATGTATATAAGCACTGCAAGAAAAGGATAAAAAAGCCTGAATGGAAACTGCCACTCACCTCTGGAATTATACCCTACTTTGAACATTTAGACTTAAGTGCCAGAATTTAAAAATTAACAGTATGAGTGAGTCAGGTAAGCATTTACTTCAGAAATATAAGCGATTTTGAATTATTGGTTCCATGCAGCAGAAATCAAGGACTCTCTAGAGAGTAATTTAGATACATTCTTCAGAAAAATCCAGTATATTTGGGGAAACCTATATCCAGTATGTTCATCAGTGCCAAAATCATCCATTTCATTGCAAATTTATGTCATCAAACTATTTTTTCTACATTATGTACAATATCCATACTGTTTAATGACAGAACATCTCTGAATAACCCATTTGAAAATCTACTTATTAATATTACTCATATCTTCAGGTTTATATATTATGTTTGTGTATATAAAATTTGGCATTTACAAGCCAATCAAGGATGTTGACACAAAGACTTTAATAGTCTTCAGAGAAATTTTTTGATAAATATATCTTACATGATTCCTACAATGGATATGAACTAGATTCATATGCTTAGTTTTCACAAATATAATTTGGATAAGTTTTCCAATAATTTAACCTTTAAAATGGTATGCAAAAAGTATAGGTAATAGTTTTATTTCTCTTTCTCTGATAGTTGTAAAGACTCAGTTGGCAGAAAATTCTAGATATTTTATGTAGGTAAGTCATTTAGCAGTGATCTGAACACAAACAGCAAATTACATTTTACATCCTAACTTCTGTGCTCTTCCAATTGTTTTCAGCTCTTCATTTTTTGACTTGAAAACTTTTCTTAAAACTTGAATTTCTGGAAGGATGTGGTAAGGTCATGGCTTTTATGATGATTGTAACTCCTTACAATGTTCCAGCTATACCTTCAAATCATGCCTGGCTTTTCAAGTTTTTCACACTGTGAAAATCATATCAAGGGAATTTGTCTGGGAGCAGATACACACAGCTGTGCATAAGCTTTACTTCTGCTCTGACCCAGCTCAGGAGGAGAATCCGTGTGCAGTGTCCATAGGGAGCCCAGGTTATGTAGTTGGCACCATGCCCTCAGTCTTGAGAGTTTTTGAGTTCCATTCCTGGCACAAAACCTTGCATAACCACTGTCATCAGATGAAAACAACACAGACACAACCTTGTCCTGTCCCCCAGTGCTCTGGGAATCAGAGATCTCTTGGTTGCTCAGTACCCTTATGCAAAAATCCTGTAAGTAAATGTCTTGTTATAGTTCAGTTGCCCAATCTACACAGCCTTCAAAACTAGTCTTAGGATTTTTTTAAAAAGGGAGGAAATATGGTGATTGTGTTGTTCATTATTTAGATATAAAACTATGTTTATATTCTCTAAAGGAGAGAAGCTGAGAAGACAGGGTGATGTGTGTGGTGTTACTGAAACCATAATTTTCCCTTCCCACTTTCCCTCCCTTTTATGCATAAGTATTGGAAATAATGCCAATTTTGTAATTTCAGAAGTTTCAAAATTGGAGCAAATTTGTGTTTCTCAGAATGTTAAATAGTGAAAAAGAACACACTGGAGAGCCAAAGAGTCTTCTCATTGAAGACGGGAGGCAGAAGACAATATGAGACTTAGAAAAAAACTGTAGAAATAATTTCTTTCCAAGTGAGAGTGAACAGATTTCCAGTACTTTTTACATGGGGGACTTTGACAGTGTGTCACCTCAACTATTCAGAGTGCCTTGTGCTGTCATCTGGGAGATGACATGAGTTACACTATTAGCAGAGCCTCAAAGTGACTAAGACACTGTGGTAATGGATATAGATCCCAGCTGCAGACAGGATCAAATGGAAGATAAATGGGCTTCTGTTATGCTTAGCCCATTTTCCAGGAAGCACACTCCACTCAAGTTTGACCTGCACTTTGAAGAGAGGGAGGTTTTGTTTCTTCTTCACAATATGCTGGTACATACCATATGTCTGTCTCTGACTCCTAGGGAGAAGAAAAGATGCAATACAGCGCTTCCAGGCAGACTGGACCTGGTGTCCCAAGGGGAATTTGCAATGTACTAGCTTTTCTCCTTCTGAAAGGCTAATAACAAAGTAATGTCTCCTATAAAAATGCTTTTGTGGGCACATACATATAGATAAATGTAATGTTAACATTTAATAACTTGTAGAAAAAAATCTATTGCTTAGGAGCAGAGCTGTTTTGTTAATTTTATAAGTAAAGTTGAACAAATGATCAAAAATAGTACCCTTTTTGTTCTTAGTGAGAAGCCGATAAAATTAATAAAAGATTCTTTTGGAACAAGAATTCTGCTTCGCCTTGTTACATTTTCCACCTGCAACAATCCTGTGCCATATTTAAACTTAGTTTCCTGAATAATAGGCAATCTTTCCAACAGAGAGTACAAGTCAGAAAATCAGGCTTTGGTTTTGCCACTTCAACCTCTGTATAATTTAAAGATTAACAAAATAATCTATACCAAGACTTTTACCTGTAAGAAAGGATGCATAGTTTGAAAGGAAAACAAAATATTTTTAGAAATATTGCAAAATCTCTGTCTGCTTCAAAGCATAAACAGAATCCCCACAGACTGATAAAAAGAAGGTGCCCCTTGCCTGCCATACAAATGAAAAGTTAGTTCATAAGGCTGTTATGCATAATTTCCCTGGATGTTCCATAAAGTCTGCTTGGGAGTAACATAGAGGAAAAATTAATTACCTGCTTGCAATATTCATTAAGCCTTTTTTCCCTCTGAGCATGTGTTGCAACTTCAACAGTACATTTCTAAAACTGCATAAACCCAAGCACAACAGCTAGGTGAGGATTATGTATCACTGCAGAAGGACAGTAAAGGAATATTGTCTCCAGCTCAGCTCCTGGCTTTGGGCTCATGTGTGGCAGAGAGGATAAGGCAGCTGCAACCAGTTCACTCTCTGCGTGCACCCTGGTGTATGGGAAAGGACAGCATTCCCTTGCTGCTGCTTCTAAGGAAAAGAACGTAATCACTTGTTCCTACAGGTCAAAGGAGCTCCTTCCTACCTTTCCAGAAGGAATCATTTCAAGACAGAGGTGCTAAAGAAGGTTTGCAAAAAGTATGTTTTAATCCAATGACCCCAAAAATATCACCTCTTCTTGATTTCCCTTTACAGAACATGTGGCTTCATTTAGAATAATGAAACAGCCCACCTAGACATGGGGCATATGCTGACCTAAGGTGGTTTGTAAACATGGCATTTACAGGAAAGTTTATTTTCAATCCCTACTCCCTGAACAAACAGGAAATACACACCTTGTAACCTACTTTCAGCATGTAAGCAGAAATACTGCAAATTGTTATACCTCTTTTTTTTTTTTGTAGTTTTATTCATATGATTGGTGGTGTTGTTTCCAGTTCCTGAAATTAAGAACAAAACACGCTTTGGGATGAGAAATCAGAAAGTGGGAAGAGTGTTCTAAAGACTTTTTACAAGATACAAAAGGAATATTGCTGCAAAACTAACAATACTTCCAAAAGATCAGATGGTAGCAAGAACAACTTCAGATTCAATTTCTGGGCCTGCTAAAAGCTTCCTGGATAAACTTAGGCATGCCACTTAATCTTTTTGTGCCTTAGCTCCCAATCTGCAATATGAAGATAACACAGTTTTCTTCCCTTCAGACTTTATCTTTTTGAAAGTTTGTTGAAGCTTTGGGCATCTCTGTGGCTGGCTATTAATTGCTGATAGAGTTATATGCAGTGATGATGAGAAAAACAGGAAGAAAAGGTGGGTTAGATTTAGAACTGCAAAGACATGTAAATTTTTGCTTTGCAAACACATAAAAATATTTTTATTCCTGAATCAGGATATAAAGTTTAAAACTGAAGTACTTTTATAGATAAATTGCCATGTGTTGAATCATTTCAGCACCTACCTCCCAGCAGGCATTATCTCTCTTACTTAGCAGAGAAACAATTTTGTACCACAGGATTTGCCCACCATAGTTTGTTCCATAGGGTAGAGTGGAGGGAACCTGAATTAGAGCTGTCACAGTGCTACGTGAGTGTCAGAGGGTACCACGTGGACAAAGGGAAGGCAGAAGAAATGATAAAAGACAATATCTGGCAGCTCCTTCATTGAACACTGTTCTGCCCTAAGCACTGACTGAGTAAGGCAGGATACTGCAAAAGTTTGCAACTGTGTAAACAAAGACTAAAACATAGTGCTTGTAGTCAAGGTGCCCAATTAGGGCAACCTCTGTCATTTCCTGACTTGAGAAAAAGTGTTAACTACATTAGCATTTTCCAGATAATCTCTAATTTTTATGCCACTTCTTCTTGCCTTTAGAGAGAAGAAAATATTACAAGGATTTATTTTTTTTAATCCTTTCCTAGAAAAAGCTAATTTATTTCTACAAAGTTCATTAAGGGATTCCTCCTTCAATGACTGTATTCTTTAAATTCTCCTTTAACGTCTTAGCAAATTTTGAAATGTAATTACTTTTATACTAATACCTAACGATATGTAAAAATAATTAATTCACAATCCATCGTCTGCTGAGAATAGTGAGACCTTTTCCTTGATCCCACTGAGCTCAAATAGCTATTACTTCTGAAAGTGCTACTATTATTTATTATGTTTATAATTTCTTTTTTGTGTAATTGTGGTGCTTTTAAGATAAAATGAACTGAATGAAATATGAAATCACTCTACATCATCCTGACTCAAAAAGACCAGGTTTATAAAGTATGAAATATAATGAGATTTGTGAAACAATGATGAGAACTTGCAATATTATACAGAATATCCATCTACATGGTACTACTTGGCTTGTAGTAGTCATCCTTAACTTTAGGACAGTAGTTAGTTAGCCGTTGGATTTTGGCATGATTTCAATGGAAATTTAATCTACTTTGGAAAATAAATTTATTAATAATCACACTTGTGAATGGTGCTGTTTTGTATTTCTTATACAGTAGTTAGAAAAGTTCTAGAGATTTCAGAGAGAGCTCTATTTTATTATCAATATACTTTCTATGAAAATTTCAAATTAAAACAAATATGGGGAGATTTTGATGCCATCTTTAGCTTCAGCTTAATTCTTCAGATAACCCTGAACCAGCTGGTCTTCCTTTGCTGAAAAATTGGTTGCTTTTACTTTTGTCTGAGTCAAACCTTTCTAAACATAAAGTGAGATCCTCATGATTTGTTCAGTTTCTTAGAAGCTCCCAACAGCAACATATCTAATGAAATCTACTCTCCAGCAAATGTGCACAGCCACTTTCCTTCTGAGGCATAGGTAGGAGATCCTTTTTCCCTTTATCTCTACTTGCTAATCTTGTCTGGTAATAGAAGTGACCTTCACTTCCAGCTGAAAACAGGTGCAAAGGAATGCAAGGTATGCATGAGTGCTTATTAAAAGTGTACCAACCTTGCAGAGGCCTTCTTCAGCTTGACCTTGAGGTGCTTCAGACAAGTGCTGAGAGCTCAATGCCTTCAATTCAAAGCAATAAGCAGGATCCTTTTGAGCTTACAGGAAATTTGGGTTGTTTGGAATTTTTAGTTGAACATAAAAGACCAGAATGTTCAGAAATAGGTCCAGTTCTAACAGACTTGTAAAAATATGAGGAAGCATATTTGCTAACTCAGTCTCCTGGGAAGGTGGGGGGAGAATAGAAGTCTTTTATGTTGAGCACCCAATTTTTTTTGTTTCCAGTCATGCTAGAGACAAAGAATTGCAAGTAGTCCCATAGTTAGTTATTTCTGGACATGGCAAGAGCCAGAGAAAATAGCAAAAATGAGAAAGAACCTTTTAGAACACTTTCAAAATATGCTGTGCAGATGTCTTGATGTTAAAACAGCACTGTTCCAACAACTGTGCTCAGCAACAGTGCCTCAGTTATACTTTCAGGTCTTAATTCCTTGCCAGCTTCTTCCTTGACCCCAGGGAGCTGGAATTTGAAGTTGTTCTCTATTGGACGGCATGCTTTTCCTCTTTTGAAGGAATGCAGATCCCTTGTCACAATCTATCACTTTATTGTAGAAGAGATTTGAGTCCTAGCATGTGAGTCACACTTTCCCATTCTACTAAACAGAAAATGCCAACAACTCTTTTCTTGTTCAACTTTTCAACAACAGCTCGGAAAAAAATACAAAACAAGTTAATGGTGTACTTCAGCTTGCCTCTGAACTGCAGGTATAATTTATTTAGTCCTTCTTAGAGTCCCAGGTGTGTGACATTATCTGGGTCCTGGGAGGAAATTGTTTCTTCCCAGTCTCACATAATTTTGGAAAACATCTGTGGCAAACTTCTGCAGTTTCAGTTGTGAAACTCTATCAGAGCAGATGATAAGAATCATAGAACCTTTTTCCAAGTTGTAAAGGACCTTGAAAGATGAACTGATCTAATCTTTTGGGGGAAAGGGAGCCTGGGTGACATTATTAGGCGCTCTGCCCAAATACATCTCAAAAACTTCCAGAGATGGAGTCTCTACCACATCCCTAGAAAAGTTGCTCTGGTGAGTGTTTGTTCTTGCAAACTGTAAAATGTATCTTTCTTACATGAAGATGAAACTTCTCACTGTGAAATTTGTACCCACTCTCCCTTTGCCATATGTCTCCTTGTGAGGAGATTTCCTGTCCTCTTTATAGCTGCCCTCTAAGTACTGGAATACTGTGAGGTGCCCTCTGAACCTTCTCTTAGAGAGAAAAGACCTAACTCCTTCAGTCTTTCTCACAGGGCAGATTCTCCAACATTTTGGTTATCAGATCTCAGTTAAAAAAATAGATAAGGCAAGCCTGAGTGTTTGCCCTCCTTGTTGCATAATAATAAAATACCATGCGCTCAAATTAGAAGTATATGGAAAAAAACCACACAAAAGATACAGGGAAGTGCTTTAATTAAATATAATTGCATTAAATATAAAATATATACATAAAAAATCCATGGGTTTGTCCCTAATATTTTGTTTAGTTACAAATAGTTAACATTTTGACCATTACCAGGTTAAAGTAGCAAAGTCAATGCATTTAGCAAACATTTCACCAAGTCCATAGTGACTGGGGAATAAAATCTAATTTGCCTAACTAATGCTCATTTTATGAAGGTAGGTGAGGGTACATCAAGGGAGCTGCTGCCATTTCACCCCTGTAGGCCATCCAGACTTCCTGCATTGACAAGGAGATGTTACAAACCAAGCAAAGTAAGGAAGAGACTGGCTAGGAGAAAGAGCTGTCTGAAATTTCTGTGGGCAACTTCACAAAAATCCTACGACTGAATTTCTCCTGATGTGTTTAATGGTGTTGTTTTGGAAGTGCTTTCTAATGAAAACAAAAGCATCACTTCAGCAAGTGTAATCCCATTAGTCTGAGATGTTTCTGAGGCTGGAGCTGTCAGAAATATGTTTCAAGTGTGTTTCAGCTTGAGAAGCAGCTGGAATACATGAGCAAATGCATCTGAACGTGGAGGCACCCTCTGATTTCAATTTAAGATGTTGTACTGCTCCATTAAAAGACTTATTCAGAGGCATCCTGAGCTTTCAGTTTGGAAACTGTAGCCCTGAAACCGGATGAGCAATCCATAGCAGACTTTAGTGAACACTGCATCCAAGACAAAACATCGGGAGATAAGTACATATGGCAGCTCCCAAGAACATGTCAGACGGGCAGATGCTGTGTGAAAGGGAGATATATTCTTCAGCTTGGCAGCTGGGGATTGTGGTTGTTCATCAGATGAAGAAGCATGAGGAAGAAGTATAAGAAACATTATGTGATCTTACCTCTTATGCACCCGTTTTGCAAAAGCTCCAGAGAAACACTCCCATGCAAACACAATTAATAGTATCCAAAGCTAGGGAACTAAATATGAATGTAAGAGACTAAACCTACAGCCTAATTTTCCAAAGTCACCCACAAGCTCAGCTGGATGCCTGTATTTATTTACCCCCCCTCCCCACAGCCCATCTGTTTCTGACTAGTCAGCACCTCTCTGTGCAGAAAGGCCTAGGGATGTGTGTGTTCTGCGGGGTTGTCTGTTGGCAAAATATTAATTCAGGAAACACCACAATTATTTGACATAGTAATAAGCATGGGAAATGAAGACAGGCTGAAAATGTGATCAATCTAGTCATGAACTGGATGGTAGCCATCGGAGTTAATCACAGTGTGGGGAGCTGGGAAGGAGGAGGCAATGCCTGTGATTGTAACTGGTAAGGAATGAGGAGGAATGTTTTAAAGATGTGATGAATTAATTTGTAGAACTCACTGATACAAACTATTATCTGTGTAGAAGTTATAAGGTAATCATTCCCAACACTCCATGGCAAAAGTTGAACAGTAGATGAGGTCTGAGGACATGCTTCCACCCTAGTGAAGTTCTTTGTGTGCATTGTGGAACATTTTGAGCCTTACTCTCAACAAACCAATGAATATCACCCAAGTACACCAGGTTACCTGACCCTTGTGATGTCCTTTTGTCTTTCATTCCAGATAGAAATCTGTACTCTCTGGGGCTTATATTTCTGTTTAATATTGTGATTTTTTTTTTTTCTTCCCTCCAACTGCATTCCAGACACAAAGCCAGGTTCATTCCCTCAGAGAAGAAACAAACCTAAAGAGTTTGCTAGCTCTCTTTGCTGGCTTTTCTTAGATTTACTCAGGCACAAAGCAGAAATATCCTATGCAAACCTTCTACTGAGGCAGTCTTTGGGGTCTGTGGACGTCTTACATAAACTTCAGCAGTGTCTTGGCAGTGTATGCACAGCCAGTGCAGGCACTGTTTTCTCACACGGGCTCCTCAGGCCTCCTCCCTTTCCATCAGCCAGTCTTTGTGATTTCATGCTTACCAGCAAAAATTTTAGCAGTTAGTCATCTAGTGGAAGGTGTCCCTGTCCATGGCAGAAGTGCTAGAACTAGATAGTTTCTAAGGTCCCTTTCCACCCAAGCCACTCTGTGATCATTTTATGATCTTCACTTTCTGATCTCAGTTAAAGAGGAATTATAAATACTTATTTTCCTAGTTATTAGACACGTTGCGAAGCTAAATGTTCCATGCTTGCTTAAAATATGGTGCACTGCTGCTGAATGGGGTGCTAACTGTTCAAATGATGTCTGTGCAAGCTGATCTTGTTAAAAATATTCTTTCTGTCTTCAAATTTATTTTGAAGAATAGCTGGAGGCTTTCAAACATCAATACTTCAGGAATAACAGGCATGCTGGTTCACAGATAACCAGGCAGCTTTAAAGCAGTTGCAGGCTCAGCCTGACATGAAAGCTTTTCAGTTCATCAGGTGGAAGGCAGTGATGTCTCAGCTAATAGGCATGTTTCTCTGTTTCACATAATTAGAATTAACAGGGACTGCAGAAGCCACTGGCTTCACCATTTTCCTTCCATCAGGGAGCAGTTTTCAAATTTTATAAGTAAGTTTTGTGAAAAATCAAGAATCTTTGCATGGTTGCAGGGATATTTGCTCATGCAAATGGACCTTATTCAAGTAAAAGTAATGGTATGAGATATTAACAACCAGTCCCCAGTACTGAATTATCCTTGATACAGAAAAATGTCTTTCTTGCAGTCATTCTGTAGCCCAAGAAGTTTTTGACTAAAAGAGGTGATAAGGCCTGATATATGTAAAAACTGACTAGAGTAACCCCCCAAGCTTCTGTGTCATAAGTACATCACTCACCACAGGCTGAGATAGGATCTCATGACAAATCTTTATTTCTGTGAAAAAACAAGTGTCAAGTGTAACTGATTCAAGCAAAAAGCATCCTGCACTGGTGTTTTAGGAACTGCATTTGCTAATTAGCAACAGATCTGTTGTTATAGAACTTTATGGCCTGTTTTAACTAAACTAATGCTCAAAAAGGGTTTGAGCTTGTATTTTAGAAACTATGGATAATCTTATGCTTCCTATTCTTCTAATGCTGGAAGACAGAAATTTTAAACAATGAAATCCAACTTAATATATCCTTGTGACACTGCTGATGAACGACAATGTACAGACCTAACATAACCGATCAAGAAGACAGCAGTTGTGTTTCTCCAATCTCCTTTCCCTTTTTTAATTGTATTGCTTCCAGTTATGATTCTGCTTAGGTCAGAATTTCTTCTGCTTTGGCCATGACTTTCTTCAGTGTGAATGTGGATCATATTATGCTTGATTTTGTCTGGAAAAGCAGTATGTATTTAGGATTTTATTCTTTAATGTGATACATGAGGATCATGGTGACCTTCCTCTGCAGAAATCAATAAGATTGCTGTGACAAGACCATTTATTTTTACCCTGCTGTCTTAGGAAAAAAAACCCTTTAAAAATGTTAAGGATGGCTCTAGACAAGTAATTATTAGCCAAGTGTCTTGGTTTGAGAGCAAGTGAGTTTTTTTGGAAGTTATAGTCAAACCAATTAGTGGTCAGATTTGAATATTGACACCTGGTGTGACCACTGAAGACATGGATCGCCTCTGAGAACACAAGGTCTTAAAAGCAGAGAGTTCTCAGAGTTTGCTCTCTTTTGTTCTGGCTGTGGGAGAGTGCACAACCTCCCTCTGCCCAGCCACAGGCTGGGTGTGGGAGGGGAAGCCATGGAGGCCCAGGCTGAGGTAGGCCGGAGCCCCGGAGAGAGAGAGAAGGTGGAAGGGAATGGAACCGGGCCAGCCCCTGCAGGACCGAGGGGTGGAGAAAACACCGAGGTATCTTTTGTTCCCCCTTCCCCCAGAGGAAGAGAGAGAGAGAGAGAGAGCGAGCCTGTGCTGGCAGAGGAGGCGGAGGGGGGAAGATGCCCAGTGTGGGAGTCACCGCCATGAGATTTCAGTCTCCTGAGGGCAGCGGAGCTCAGACTTTTAACCCTTTCTTGGGTGAAGGAAACTTTATGAAACATTAGTCCTCCTGGCTGGTGGTTTGAGAGAGAAGAGAGACAGTCTGGGACCTGAGATATTAGAGGAAGATGGGAAGAACCCAAGGTGGGAGGAGATGGAGTGGCTTTTGGCTGGACTTTTCTTGTATAGCCATAGACTGAACCAAGTGGCCTGTAATACATGAAACTGCATTTAGGGGGATGCGATGGCTTGAGCCAGGAGAGTGACCTGCAGTAATGACACCATATAAAGGAGTCGAGTGAACAGAGGAAGATGAAGAGGGTGTGGTGGTGCCCTCTGTCTTCAAGGAGAAGAAGAACTCTGTTCTTGAGACTCTCGGCCCCAGGGGATGAGAAAATGGGGGGGACTGTTGTCCCAAAAGTGAGACATGGTTGTTTTTTGGCACTTGGCAAAGCATCCTTGAAGAACCCTATGAGCAGTTTCGGTCCATGGACAGTGGTGAGAGCACTGTACATGGAAGGAGCATGTCATGATGGCTGAGTTTCTCAGGGTGGTGCCATGTGTGACATGGAAACATGGGAGGTTTCAACTGTGTTTTGTGAGGAGGACTGTGGTACAAGAGAGATTCCTCTCTCCCCTGATGGACTGAGAATTGATTATGTGAGTAGGGGTAACTTGATCAGGCTTCCAAAGTTTTTGTCTCACTGTGTTTTAGTGGAAATTGGGTGGGAGGAGGAGGAATGTTTAGAAGGTTTTCATTCTGTTTCCTGTGTGTTCCTGTGATTTTAGTGTAGGTTAATAAAGTTTTTTTCCTCTCTCTTTCTAAGCTTGAGCCTGCTCTGCTCTGTTCCTGGTTGCATCTCACAGCAGTTATTTGAGGAAAATATATTTTCATGAGACCACTGGCATTGGGCCAATGTCAAACCATGACAACAAGTAATTCTCAGAAGAGATATCAGTGGCCTCAACCCACAAAGAACATTTACTGTAAAACAGCAAAAAAAATTCTTCAAACTCCAAGGAATGAACAAATGCCCTTTACTAAGTCTGTTTCAGTAGAAGAGAGGATTATTTGATTGAACATGATGGTGAAGACCAAAGCAAAGTATTCCTAAAAAGTGTTTATTGTTTCCTATCAAACCCTCTGATCCTTTGTATCCAAATTATTCAAGTTCCAGTTTTAGATGTTTCAAGACAGACTCTGATCTTAGTCACATTGCTGTAAATAGGATGTAACTAGAATGTCCTGCCCCTGTAACATCTGTGTTATTAAATTCTGACTTATTGACAAAGATTGCATTCAGAAAACTGGCAAATGCAAGTGTGATGTCATCCACTATGAATTTCTCTCTGCTCAGCTTTGTCCCTCACACACTTGAGCAGAGGCATCGTGTAAACAGGGACGCTGTTCAGTAACAGGCATAACTTCTCTTTTGGGCACCTCCCCAAGTAGCCTGACATATCCTCTCAGCAAACTGTGACAGCAAACAGAAGCCTCCTTCAGATATTTTCTGTGATGTGATTAAATGTCTGACAGTTTCTTTTGATCTTGGCACTGGTGGACTTAATCAGGGATATCCCACCTTGTGTGGCCAAAGAATTACCACTGGTGTCTCTCTAATAGAACAGTTAGATATTTGGTTCAAATTTATTGGCTTATAATGAAAAGATTTGCTTTAGTTCTTGAGGATTTAGAGGATTTTCTTTTTGCTTTATTCCCTGATATTACATTTCTCTTAGCCAGAGTGATATTTTATGCCTTTTAAATGACACACTTCAATTTAACAGCCTAAGTACCATTATTATGTCTTTGCATACCAACAACTGATACAAAGTGCTTCTTAGAATTTGCTCCCTTTTTTATATTATCTGGGTTTCTTCTGCATGACCTTGATAGAAAGGAGCTCACTCCCTGCCAGCAGAAAACAAGTTATTGCAATTACCATGGAATACTATGGTAGCGCAGAAGAGTTAGGCAAATTCATTCTTTAAAAAGATGGAATGTTTGTTGTGGTTGTGGAGAAGCAGTATAATTAGCTTTGTGCTACTATTGTGGTATAAATATGTGTCCATTTAATCAGAAATACTCTTAAATTTTAATCATAAACAAACAAGACCACTATTTCATCTGTCACTGGGAATTATAGGCTGACTTGCTGTACTGTACCTCAGGACTGCCTACACAAAAGATTTAAGTGTTAAGGCTTCTGACACTGTTTGTGGTACCTAAATTAGGTAGTGCTGTCTGTGCTGCATGGATACTCCTACATAGTGTGGGCTGCCAGCATGATCTCTGGCACTGTTTTACAGAAACTCAGCCAGGCAGGCCTCCTCTGATAGTAATCACTGCCTGGGGGCTTTAAATGGGAGGAGCTGACATGAGCTGGTTTGGGCTTGGGGATGGAAGTAAACTGGACTACAGCTCCCCAGTGGTGTGAAGACTGAGGGACTTACAGGCTACTGTAGAAGGGAAAGGTTTGGTATCTAGGGAAGGTTCATATCAAAGGCACATGTCAAGGGTCTACACCTTAAATACAGCACGAGTCCTTTTGTTGATGTAGCCAAAAATGTCCATGTCAAGTTGCATTATCAAAAGCTGTCAAGAGGAAAATGAGTCATAACCTCTTCCATGCTGATCCAGGACATGAAGTTCTATCCATGCCCTAAGACTATCCCTATTGATATTCAGCTTTACTCTCTACTATTCAATTGATCCCTTTAAAATTACACTGGCAAAAAACTGGGTATAGCCCAGAGCAGGACCTGGCCCTCTGTTGCTGGAAAAATAAAAAAGGAGGTATCCTTAGCAGAGACCTAATAAGAAGATATTGCTGTGTTGGTTTTCACTGGCTCAGGATAGTTCTGTCATCTCATTGAATGTATGGGGGAAAAGTGGTGTGACTCGGGAGAGGCAGGATCTGATTGATGTGTCACTGTTGCAGAGCCATGTTTAGAGGTGTACCAGCAAGCTCCAGATGTTATGAATGTTAGCATCTCTAAATAGGGAAATATCTTTAGATTGTTTGTGCTAGTACGTGTTTTTAGTGGGAGTTTATGTTATTGTTTCTTATTTTAGTAGTGACTGTCACAGTCCTGGTGAATCCTGAGTCAGAACATTTCCTTTCAGAGTGTCACTTCAGGCTAAAATAAAATCCTTTTCCCAAACAGAGCTTGCCTTTTTTAGTTTTTTTTTTTCTTTTTTTTCTTTTTTTTTTTTTTTTTTTCACAGCAGAATAGGTACAATGGGTTATTCAACTGTATTATATTGGCTCTGTAGATTCAAGTCTTAATGTTCCTTTTTTATGTTCTCCTCCTTTTCATTTTCATATTGTTCTGCTTTTCCTTTTTTGTACTGTGCATATCCTATTTTGTTCCACTGAAATAGTTTTGTAAGAAATCCTTCATCAGGATAATGCTGTCTATTCAGTCACCACAGGACGAGTTTTGTTCCGTGAGCTTTGGCTAGCTTACATCCACACTCCTACACTTCCAGTGATTACTTCCAGTGCCAGCTGGGATACCTATTGCTGAATTCAGAACTGATTAACTGAACAAGACAGTTGTTGCTCCAATTAACCTACTCTATGTTTCAAGAGATTTCATTTTTTTTCATTAAGGAAACAAGAAGTGGAGGTAGAGACTTTAGCCAAATTGCTCCATCCTTCTACCCACAGGGGAAAAAACAAGTCAATTTGGTGAACAAAGAGCAATCATCACTGGACATCTGTGGCTAATAACTGGGACACAACAGATATTTGAGGGCTGGATTTTTAACAGCATATTGTATGTTTTATTTGCATATACAAAGCTCCTTGCCAGCAGACTGTGAAAAAAAAAATTCCTTTAGCTGGTTCAGCTAAAATTTGCTGGTTTTCTACACAGTGAACAAATGTGTTAAATAATTAATGCAACCACGAAGGTGCTCTGCTTAAATGCCAGCTTTCAAAATCAATGTGTTTTGCTTCACAGAAGTGTTTTACTTGTGTCATTTACAAGGTAGGACTGTGACTGACCTCTGTGGAAATGCAGAGAAAGTGATGTTTCCAGGAGTTTCCCCCTTGCACCCTCTCTCTAGGAAGAAGTAAACAATTGCAGTCCTTGTCTTCTAGCAGAATGCTGACAAACAAGCTCTGGAGAAACTTGGTCAGCAGTGCAAGAGTTAACACACCCAGAGGTTCACTTCATCCCTTTATTGGTTATTTCTACTCACGCAGCTTGGCCAGCAGAAGGGAGCATACCAGAATTGTCCTGGGAAGGAGACCACATGCACACTCAGCACCTCTGTGTATGGTCAGGGTCCTATTCAGGTGGCCTGGACAGATCAGCAGCATGAAACTCAGTTCAGCCTCACAAGATGTTCCTGAGGTCGTTGTGAATGTTGGTGCCTGAAGCTGCAAGGTGATAACCAACTGTGTGGCTGGCAGCAAAATAAAACACAAGTCTCTGCATTTTATGGTGGAGTTACATCCCAGAACCACTGAGCCCCTTCTTTTCTTTAAAGTGTTGTTAATGTTTCAGTTAAGTAGTAATAAAGGTTTGCAGGGTTTCATGATGATGGTAGTGATAAAAATAGCTACTGATATCATCACAGTAAGCTCTCAGCCTGGGCTGGATTTATATTGCCTCCCCTTTCGGGGAAGACATTGATCAGAAGCAATATGAAATAAAAGCTTTGTTTGCTAAAGAAGTGTCTTAGTATCTATTCATACAGCTGGCCTGGAACAGACTATTTCTGAATCAAAGGAAATACTTGGTTTCAATATAAGTTTTTGTTCTGATTACAAATAAAATATAAAAAACAATCTTATGATTTATATAGCTTATTTTGGTGTCAGCTTATGTCTGTTCTGTTCTGGCTTGAGTCACAAAAGAAAGTGCCTTGGGTGTCCAGCTCCAAAGAACCTTCCTCCAAGGGCTTGCTGCTGTGACAAAGACCTTGTGCCTCCTGCTTCCCCTTAAGTTCTCTTCCACCAAAACTCTCCTGCCTTTGTTTTTATTGGCTTTTACCAAAACTCAGTTGCCTCCATAAAACATTTCAGTATTTTAGCTGAAACTGTTCCATTGAAACACTTCCCAACACCCCTATTTATTGACAAATGCACTGTTTATTTATTAGTACGCTGCTGTTTCACCTCTGACTATAGTCAAGAATTTAAGCCACATCAACTGAAAGTACTTGCATTTGTATGTCCGAAACTCCAACGCCACCAAAACCCCTCCACCTAATACTTAGAGGCAAATAGCTTATGCCTTGCTCTTAATGGGCTAGAGCCTTGTACTCCATAGATGATCCTTCACAAATCCTCTCATTTAGACACAGTGTGTATATGAGGTCAGTATCCAAAGCCCTCTATTTTTGGTGGCAACTACTTAAATACAGGACCTAGATTGATAGATTGGACCAAAACAGCAACAACAAAGCTGCACTATATTATTAATTATATAATTTGTAGCTATTTTTAAAATGCAGCTTTGTGATTGTCAAGCAGGTGGGAAAATGCAAATTCTGTCTTCTTTTCTGTAGAGTAGGTACAGAGTTCAAATATGAGTTTCAGAAGCTGGAATTCCTCACATTCAAGTCTCTTGTCCATATGATTCAAAGCAGTGAGGTGGTATTCAGATTTCTGGATTCTAGCTGAGAGCTTCAGCTGTTACTGCACAGCTTTGGGAAAAGGAAAAGAGCACTGGTCAAGCTCTTTTCTAAGACCCTGTCGCCATGAAAAGTTATTCAGCGTCAGAATGAGAAGAGGAGGGTAATTTGCACAGACAGATGGGTAAGGTAAATGGGGCCTTCTCTTGTAGCTCTTATTAACAAGTGAATTTGTGCTTTGGGCTGGCGTAACAACTCTTTTTTTTGTTGTTTTTTTAAAGATATAAGGACTCATGTCTTGCATGACTCCTGCAGCAAATACACTGCCTGTTTTATAACATTAATATGATAATCTGAGATATTCTATTGACTCACCTTAAGGGTGTAAGTGCACACTGAGGTTATAGTTTCTATCTTTCACCCACTGTGTTTGCTTACAATCTGTCCCTTCAGGCGCATCCTCATTTCAAGACACCTTCTCTGTCATAATAACAAAAACTCTTTACACCAGAAATAAAGTCTTCTGTGATTGAGTCTAGTGTCTCTGACATATCTGTGCACTGCAATACAATAAATGAGCATAAAGTCTGTGTGCATTATACATATGGAGGGGAAAGACCATTTATGCCATTTTTGGGACAAAGCATGACCACCAAAAAAAGGAGAAAACAGGCCTTGAAACACAACGCTGCAAAGTGAATTATGATAGCAAAGGATTTCAATGCAGTCAGAGATCTAGCTGTCCAAAGGGTTTATTTAGCATTCCTATCAGTGCAGTAGCCTGTAGTGATAGCATCAGTCAAAACATGATGCTTCTCCTTTTCCACTACATCTCCCTGCCTTTCACACCACCTCCCCTGCTCTGGTCCAAATGGCTCAGAGAAGCAGCATCAATGAATGTGGTCAATGAAGTACTAAAAGGCTCTTTCTCTGCACCCTAACATTAAAACCTCGGGGATGTGAGGAAATGAAAGTCAGCTGCTGTTGTGAGTGACACAGACCGGGGGTCCCTGCTGGCCTGTGCCTGCGCTCTGCTGCCAGCCCATCTCTGCCCTGTCCCCTGGGCAGAACCAGCAGGGCCATCCATCATTAACAAGCGGGGTGCAATGACTTGCTGTGCCTCTCACAAAGGCAGAGAAAGAGGGAACAGGCAGTTTAAATCTCACCAAAGCTGCGGTGGTGTCGAGGGGTTTAATCAGATGGCAGACTCTCCTGATTGCATATTCCAGTGTCAGCTCCCAGGCACAGACAAGCTGATATTCTGGGCTCTCCCTGAGGTTAGTCTGGAGTCAGTCAAAATATAAAATATGAATATGGAAAGCAGTAATCTCTTCCTTGCCAGATCAGAAGCATTTAAAATTGAATGCCCTGCTTGACAGTTCTTTCAACATGGTCCTGTGTTCTGAGAAGTCATTTATTTCTGTATTTTGCTCCTGTAAATATGTAATTAATGCTGCTGCTCTGTTTAGAATTCAGCAGGGTGTGTGAATATCTGTGATAGGAAGCTAACAAAAGCACAAGGGCTAAATCCTGATTTCAAATAGGTGGTAATACAGTGACCCAACACAAAGCACAGCCTCTTTGGAAACCGAAACCACAGGAGACAACATCTTAAATGAAATGTTAGACTTTGTCTTAAATGAAATGTTAGTGTCTGTGTGAAGCAGACTGTCTCCACTGAGGCATGAAACAGTTCCCTCATGGAAAATCATTCACTGACATCTTTAAGGGACTAGGCTTTAAAATTTCTATCTCTTTATAACTGAAAGTACCATTCTGCAGAGTATTCACAGAGGGCGGGAAAGAAATTAAGTTACAATTGTATTTACACTTATTATAAAATTAAAATTATATTGTTCCTTATCTCTACTTGGCCTCACTGTATATCAGTTGCTGCAGGAGTCCCATTGCAGTGAAATGAGAGTCACATTGAGTTTGGTCTCAATATATGCAGCAACAAGGTTATTAAACTAGATAACTCCAGAGATAACTTTTCCCACAGTTGCAATACTTCCTGAGATCTGCTCTGTTCCAGTGGTGTGTCAGAAAGAAATGTGACATTTTTTCCAGGCTGTGTGACAGCCTGAGATAATTTTATTTACTTTCTGTGAGAGTCCATGCGTTAGACTTCACTGTGTAAGCAGAGTGCTGACACTGGGACAACCTTATGGTATTTCCAAACTTTATGGACTTGAAAATAACTCAGTGCAGAGGAATGCATTTACAGAGATAATATGTTGTCCAGTTGGAGATACTTAAACAGGCACAGTGAACATCTGCAAAATGTAGTTGTAATATTGCAATGCCTTCTGAACAGCTGGAGCAGAATAAAATTGCAGAATTTATAGACTTTATTTTGGGAGTGTGATATATACTTTTTATTGAGCCTTGGATATACTCAACACAGAATGCTCCCATGAATAGAAATTGCATACAAACACTTAGGAATAAAATAAATATAATGCCTTCACCTTGAGTACATAGGAGTGGACACAACCAGAATGATCAGAGGTTGCAGGGTTCTGCAAAAATGCAGCTGTAACCTCCCTTTTGTTTTGCATTGTGCCATGGTGGCACATTCTCTGCACTGAAGGACAGATGCAGTAAAAATGTGCATTCATAATGTCTTGTCCGTGTAATTTTTCAGAAAATGCCCTGCAAAACTGGGCAACACCGTGCAGTGAATCTAATCAAAACAGTGTGGATGGTGATTGATGGTGTGAGACTTCAGAGGAAATACCATTGTTCAGTAGGAGTTCTTGCAGCTGAATGTTGCATCTAATAATTAGTAACTTCCAGGTGAAGTCCTTTCTTTGTTGGGAACGGCTGTTCTGCAGAAACTGCTAGGAATGCTTACTAGAAAGGACTGGCTTAGCTAGCCTTGGAATGAAGTGTTGTGATCCAAACATTTTACAATTAGAAATTGCTGCTCTTAACTTCCCAGTTTGCATTTTGGAACATCACAAATGTTCCATATTTACTCTTATTCTAGACTCTAGCCATTGGTTGCCAAATTATCCCCTTCCAGAATGTTATTAATCTTTCAGGCTCCTCTCAAAGGAAGACTTAGGATGGACTAGACTAAAGCTGGCAAAATATTGGAGGATGCTTTCATTATCAGGTTCCTGGCAAACAAAATGGGCGATGAAAATCATATTGATATGGTCAGAGTTATGTGCATGGGAATAAAATGCTGTAGTTCTGCCTCCTTAATGATTGGCTTTTTCCAGCTGGAAGAAGGAATAAGTAGTTACTGTGGACAGTTTTGTGCCAATGCCAGCTCCATGCCCAGTGCCATCCAGAGAGGTTACACAAAGGTGGAAACAACTAGGGAAGCAAAAAAAAATCAAATCAAAACAGAAAATAGTTTTGTATCTTCATAAAAATTGATACATGCTCAGTGCCCCAAAATGTTGGCTCTGCAGTTTTCCTCTCACAGAGAACCAACAATGGAATGGGGAAAAGTATGGAAAGGTGGCTTCTGTAAGGAGACAGAGGAATACACTAATATTTTTCAGTATGGATAAAAATATCAAAGGGAGAGATGACAGCAAAACCCAACATTGTAAACTGGAAGTGATATTTACTTCTTTTCATAACAGTGCAACTAATAGAACCAAATTAAATAACAAGAGAAAAAGTCTGAGACAGACAAGAGTACTTTTCTCTGTCAAATTTTCCAGACTGCATAAATGTACTATCAGTGGACTAGGTACCATTATTGTAGCTTTTTTAATAGTTGCTGTTATTTTTTGGGGGGAACTTTGGAATTACAATAAAGTTAAGGTATGATGCAATAAGACATTTAATCAATTCAGCAGTTCAACTGGAAATTGAATTTACCCTGCAAAAACATGCTTTCCAAAATGTAGCTGAAGAAATGAAGTAGCCTTTAACCAATTTCAAAGAGCTCAGTCTGAATGTTTTGCTGTAGTGGTTCCTTGGAGTCTTAAACTGTGTTCACAGTGAATGGCCTGAAATTGCAAAAATTGATTCAATTCAATTCACATGCTCAGAAAATTTATTCAGTCAAAACACTTCTCCATGCTATTTCCTATAATGAAGGGTTTGTATCTGAGATATAGTTGTTAAGGAATGAAATAAGTTTTCATTGAATTTTTGAACACAAACAAGAAAATATCTCTTTTTTGCCATAAACACTTGACCTTACATTGTTTAGCTAATACATTGGATACACTTGCCCTACCTGGAAGAAAATCAGTGCACCTCTCTATCTAGTCCTTAAACTTTGCATGAGGTTTTATCAATATAGAAAAGTTAATGTGCAGTGAGATTTGTATTCCTTTATGAGTTTTGTATCACTTTACCTTCCTACATGACTATTTTTAGCAAATATGAGCTATGTGCAAGGTTATTATTCCATTGCAAAGTGGAAATGAAATGTTTTGCACTTAGGAGACAGTATTATATGCTTATGCATCAGCCTGTAAAGGAGCCTTGAGTAGACTCCAGATCTTCCCTGAATACTGAATTTCTTTGATATTGCAAACCTCCCTTAAGTCAGAGATAAAACTGTTTATAAATCCTGACACTACATTATGAAGTGAAAAGGAAATGAAGAAAGTACCAGGCTGTTTATAGTTTTTGTTTACCAAACAGCTTCTGTAACCATGGGTTAATATTTTCTATTTGAGCCAAGCAGCTCTTTGGTTGCCCTGACAATCAATCATAAGAGAGAAACTCTCAAATGGTCTTATAAGTCTGATTTATTCAGACAAAAACCTCCTGTAACAGAACTGTATTGTGCATTCCTTTATTCTGTGTTGTAGCCTGTGCTGATGGGGTAAAGTACTTAAATAGTCCAGGGAACAGAAAACAGAAATCTTATTCCTAATGGAAGGAACACAGATTTGCACCTAGAACTGCTGTCTGTAACACACTAAAGGGGAAATTCTAAGTTTCAGGACTACTTTGGAGATCAGTTATATGTTGTGTGCGAAAAAGACACTGGGTGAAACCCTGGCTTTGAAATCAGAACCCAGGATTCCTCTTCTGCTCCATTCTGCATATTAATCTACCACTAGGTTATGGCTCCAGGATATCTCCTCCTTCCTGTCTCTCTAGGTTCCTAATCCTTGCATTCCTTTTTGCTCAGTTACACAACTTTCGTGGGAGTGATGGAGAAACTGCCATTTTGGTGGGGCAAAACATCAGTTATTGGAGGACAGGAGATGCCTATGGAAATTCCTTTAGCCTCTAGAAAGCTTGCATCCCAGCTTCCTCCCAATTTCCAGGCATATATTTCCGGTACTGAGCTCTGTGCAAAATGTGTCTTCTTCTCACCAAACTTTAAAGCAAAGCCAATCCAAACAAAGTGAGTTTCAACAGGTCTTTGTGGAGGTCTTTTTAAGTTTGGGTTGTGGCCAATGCCCCATGAAGAAGAAATCCTGTGCTTTTCTCTAGGTGCCCTGTAACTGAAAAGTGCCAGCTTTAGGTGCCCTTTGGGTTAGGATATGGGTGAGAGAAGGCTTGTCATCCATACTGATGTTTTGTTTGCAGTTGAAATAAGACCAGGACATGCATATTGTTAAAAGCTTCCAGAATTTTTATTTAAAATAAATCTCTAGATGGAATAGGAAGTGAACATTTTTCCATTCAGTTTTAAATTTCCGTATAAATATGCATGTATTTGCCAAAACCAGAGAGACTTATAAGTTATACAGGAGATAGGGAAGTGATAAGGAGATGCAAAATCCTTGCAATCATGCAGAAAAGTAATACTTTAGTTGCCTGATACTAATAAGTAAAAAATTAGTCAAGAAACAATTTTAAAGGTGTTTTATTGAAGTATAAAACAACCCTCCTAAAAAAAAAAAAAAAAACAAACTAGTGGAAGAACCTTCCTATGGGGATTTTAAAAGCAGTCTGGATAAATGGCAGAAATATATTTTAGCCCTTGCACTTAAAAAGGTGGGCAGACTAGGTGACCTAATTAAAAGATATGACAGGGTGTGCATTAGGGTCTTGCAGTGACGTGCTTTGGTGCCTTTTAAGACAGAGTGCACAAAGCTGTTAAGCATTGTGGTGTGTCACCACTGGATTTTAAACCCTTAGATGCCCTCAAATCTTGTTTCTAAAATATTAATTTCCAAAGCTAAACTGTCAATTATTAGAAAGAAAAATACTCCCCACATAAAGCAATGACTTTTTTTTCTTTAAGGTACTCTAAGATCATATCAAGGGGAAATTGTCTAGACAGGGTTTATTTTACTAATTCTCAATGACAATAATAATTAATGAGTTAACAAAAATGTGGTGAAATGCAAATATTTAATAGTTAAGGCTGAAACTGAGATGCATGTAGGAGGAAGGGCTGCTTTGGAGAGATGACTTACAACCCCATCAGCTTTTCCTGCTACCCTTCTCCCTATCACTGTTGCTCTCTGAAGACAATAAGCATTGGAGAAATAGTATAAAGACAATGGGGCCATTTAGTGACTGACATCTTGCAAGCTAAAGACACAGAATTTTCTTTATGAGTTTCAGGAGGGCTTTTTTTTCCCCCATTTTCAAATGTCCCCTCCTCTCTCCCCCATCCCCAGCTTCCCACACAGATGTTTGTTAGCTGCCTGAAACAGATGTCAGGTGAATGTCAGAGGTTCCCATCAAGAAATTTGCAATATGAAAATACCTGTGCACCACTACTTCAAGCAAGGAGAGTGACAGCATTTCCTAGTGGCATCTTCACTGTGCCTGAAGACATGGTTCAGTGATGCACATAGCACTGCCAGTTAATGCTTGGACTCTGTGATCTTAGTGTTTTCCAAGCTTAACAATTCTATGATTCTAAGTACATTTCTAAGAGTTTTATCAACAATTATTTCCAAAAGTCAGCTTAGTCCTTGACTTAAGATAATAAAGTGAAAGGCTAACGATAGCTCTTGGCATAAATTAAATGCTTATTTTTACTCCTTTACCAGGAGCCTTTGGTCCTTTACCATTACAACTCCTTTGTGGCCCCTTCGCCATTTCCAGTGGTGGGTCCTGAGTCTCCTTGGTTCTCTATGGGCTTTTCCTCTCCCTGAAACCTAATGAAATTTGAACTACACAACACTTTAATTGCTTGGAAGTCTGTGTCCCAAAGGCCAGCCTCACACAGGCCCAGTTGTATGAACAGACCTGACAAATCACCCATGTTTCTGAAAGGTTTGGGGCTAATTACATGTTGTTTATTTTGTTCCTTAAGAAGGTTTAACATCCCTGGGACACTTCATGGCACCTTGTATTTTTTTAAAGAGTGACTTTCAAAACTTTGTTGTACTTATTAATTGAAGAATTTTCGTTCCTGCTAAAATGTTTGCAATTACAAGGAAATTTTGTTACATTTTGTAAAAATATTACTGCACTGAGAAGGGACAGCAACTATTCTAGGATTTCTGCAGGATTTTAATACTCCTTGTGCTGAACAGGCAACTATTCAAGTTAATTTGGCATTTTACATGTGAGAAAGAGAAACTTGGAAGGTAGATACTGTTTTTCAAAAGCAAAATTATTCAGATTCCATTTCTACCTTAATCAATCAAAGACTTGATTAAAAAAAAACACCCCAAACCTTATACTGGCAAATTTTTTAAAACCTTCTGTGAACCCATATGCTTCTTTATCAATGTAGTTGTGCCTGATAGAAGCATACCCATGGAATATCTAAGTAGAGCATTGAAATTAGAAACATACCCATGGAATATCTAAGTAGAGCATTGAAATTTCATCAATATTTGTTCAGCATGCTGGTCAGTCATGTTGCATTTTTATTTCTTCCACACAGAGAGGAAGGGTGATATATCCAGTCAATCCCCATCACATTCTGCTGATGTTAATTCTGCATATTCCATTTTCAATGTCAGCATTTCAGTGTCTCTCGAAACTCAGCTTTTTCTTAAAATCTGTGTTACATTTCTTCCTACGACCTCACCACACATCCACTTAAATACCTTATCCAAAATTTAATTGAGGTTATAATCTGGTGACCTCATTATGAACTTGATTTATCTTTCAACAGGTCTGCTGGATCCAGTGCTGGCAGAAGCTGCATTTCCATCATCCAGTTGACTGGGTGCTGCTGATTTTAATTATTTCCTTTAGCACTGTTTTACTGCAAGCCTGTACAGATATCACACAAGTACAATAGCTGTCATTTCTTTCCAGCTGTCGTCAAAGCATATATTCCTCTCATTACCTAAACATTTCTCATAGTTAGGTAAACAATTATATTCTCTTGTAGATTTAAGTACCCTCTGAATGCTCCATGTAAGGTATTTAGAAATATCGGATACCCTAATAAGCAAGACATTTTTGAAGTTGTTTGCATGGGAATTCTCAGAATTAGAAGCCAAAGAACTACATTTCTCTCAACAAATATTAATTTGTAGAAAGGCTATAAACAAAGATGTTACCCAAGAGAAGGGATAGGAGGAAAATGAAGAGATTCCTTGTTGCAATGGGGAGAAACCAAACGTGTCTTAGCATTCAACAACAAGATTAGGAGTCAGTAAACCTAATATCCTGAATATTCTGAAACAATTAGTTACAATTATATCTACTAAAGAAATCCAATAATGATTTGCCTGTGTTAATTTTGGTAATATAACTGCCTAAGATAAAATAATCAAATTGTATATTTATATGAAAAGATAAGTTTTTGGTAAAGGCTCCACTTTGGCATTGGAGTGAAGTACTTCTCTTTGCAGGGCTTAGCCATTAGCACATTCCGTTCAGTTTTGGGGCAAAAGATGACCTTGTCTGAGCATGCCCAAAGACTATTAGTATTTCCAAAGCAGAAGGAGTCAAGCAATAGTTTGGGGACAGAATTTTGAAACTACCTCTTATTGGAAGTTACCTACAAGAAGTCCTGCAAGAGTGGAAGAGGGAGCTGGACTTGCGTTTCAACTCACCCTAAAAAAACATTTCAGGCCATGAAAAGGAAGTGAAGCCAGCAAATCTGGCCTTCTGTGAGATAAGGTAAGGACATAAGATTTGCATAGAATGATACTGACAAGGACACAAAGCAGCTCATCAGCTTTCCAGCTGCACACTGCAGAGGAAGAGGAAACTTTGAAGCTCTTCTATGCTGTAGTTATGTACTTCCTTCTATCTCTTTCAAAAGATTTTCTTTTGTGGTGGTATTTTTTGCACTTGATAAATACACTCTATTTTTCTTTCATCTTAACCCTGCTTACACTAAAGATGATCACAATATGATTAGAAAATTCATGGGCCTTTTATTCCTTGAAGAAGAAATTCTTAAAAGTAGCGTAATGACCTATGTCATGAAATGGACTGTATCATCTCATGTTGATCACCTTTCAAATGATATTTCATGGAATATCTAAAGTATAACAGGATGTGCTTCTGTACAGAATGCTTTGGGAGTTGTCAATTCAGCTGTTTGCTGACTACAAATGTTTTGAGGACTAACATTATTTAGGATATTTTCTTTTGCAGTACAGCAGTGGTGGGCGTGCCTCAAACATAGGGAACCAAAGGAAGCATTCAGCCAAATTAATCTAGGAAATCTAATGTCAGTTACAGGGCCAAAGCTTCTATGCATGGGAAAGAGATTTACACAAGGAAAAGGAGTATACCAGTTGCAGAGTAGATCACATCCTACACAAATCACCTTTGTGGGTCTCAGTTTCCACTTGCTATGACAAAATTTCTTCAAAATATATAGGATGCCATGGAGACTGAGATAAAGCCCTTAATCCTTGCTTTGCTGGTGCTGACAAAACAGATCTCTAGACATATATGGGATGTCTACATGCAGGAAATGGGACTGATGTGCACAAAGGGATAAAATGTTGCATGTCTGTAGCAGTCCAACTTCTTCTTATAATAATATAACAGGATATTAATTTTCTGAACTGGCTTTAATTCAACTTCAAAAAATATGAGCTTTAGGGCATGCTTATCATGAAGTATATAACTTTATAAAAAAAATACAAAACCAGAGAATGGTTTTATGCCTGGAATAGAAGAAAGTTAGATTAGAAAAGATTTATAGCCTACAGATTAACTTCACAAATGTAAAGAAGTGTGAGCCTTTTATCTTTTATGCACTTGTATGCTGAGACAACTCTGAGAATCTCCTTGGACAGGATTCCATTTTAGTTTTCTTTTCTTCTGCTTCTCAGTCCATATGCTTCTAGTGCCATATGCTTCTTCTGATGTTCTCACTAAACACAAACAATTTTTTTTTTAGAGTTATACCATCAACTTATACTTGGCTGGTTTGGGATTGCATAGGTCACAGATTGCTGGTCCCCATCTGTACAGCAGGAATGCTATACAGGTGTGTTAGCTAAAGTGTGGTGTCTCATGGACTGCTGTCAGTACAATCTGGTGCCAGTCCTGACTGGTGACCTTTGGAAATATTGTGGCATTACTCTGAGGTCAGACATGTCTCAGTTGCAGGGGTTGCTAACCAGCATGCATCCAGGGGATTAAGGGCTATTTTCCTTTACAAGTTTCACAGCTAGCAGAGTTTCTCCCAGACTAATTCCAGGTAGAGCTCCCATCCTTGCTCTCTTCCTCTGGGTGTCTGTGCTGGGGCCAGCCCTGGTGAGAAGAGGGGGTGGTGTTACTGGCAGCCTCAGTAAGGGCTCACCAAGCATTAACAAGGTTATACTGCAGCAAGTGAGCCAAGCAGACCCCAACTGACTTCTGATGAAGCCAAGGGTGTGTCTGTGTCCTGAGAGCCTAAGCGGACTCTGTGCTTCTCTGTCATTCAGGGCTGTGCATAATTCAGGATAACTGAGCCCCCAGAGTCAGAATATCTGACTGAATTAACCAGCTTCTGTTGCCTATTTATTCACCGTAGTAATATTCAGAATTGCACTGTTGCATATTCCTGAAAAATCTGCAAAAGTAGGCAACAAATACCAGATGCAGAACATTTATATTTTATGCAGTGTATTTCTTTGTGACTGTAAATTAAGTAAAAGACAAAAAAAAAAAAAAAAAAAAAAAAAAAAAAGGAAGACTTTTCATTGACCTCAAAGTATTTGTAACTTCTCTTACTCTCCTCCTTGTATGTAAGATATTTGAGTTACTCTCTCCAGAGAGACAAATTGATGCTAATGCTGAAAGACAAAATAAAGTAATTATGTTTTCAACACGTTAGCTTACAGATGGTCTCTTAGGGGCTAACACATTACTTGCAATTTTTACCTTAAAATGACTTTGTAATTGACTACTATTAATCTGCTTCATTTGTAGGTTATGTGTACTAAAGAGATGATATGAATAGTTGTTCCTATTGATAAACATTCAATTGCCAATAAAATTCAACCTCAAAACGGATGATACTGCTTTTTAGACAGCACTCCAATTAATCCAGAAGGAGCTGATTCCCAAAGCACCCTCTGCAGTCATTAAATAGTATCTGCTTACTGTGGAATTTACTGATCAGGGCAATTAATCTCTTAGAAACCTCTACTTTGACCCAGAGCACATACCTCTCATGTGTAAGTTAGAGAAGCATTTCTCTGGCTCTATGTTATTAGGCCTCAGTTTAAAGTCAACAAAAAGTTACCCACTGATTTATTAAGATTTTGGATTAGGTCTTTGGCTGCAGTGCTGAACAGCAGGGGAAACTATACCTCATCGGTCCCGTAGTGTGTCTGGAATATGATCATGCAAACTGTGCTTAGGGCTCATACTGCTTCCTACATCTTGATAATCCAGGCAAGGGAAGGCTTAGCTGTGCTGTACAATGGAAAACAATGGATAAAACAAGTATCAGGGTCTGTTGTGGATGATACAGAAATACTGCCGCAAGGAGCCCTGTTTCTGTGCCGGGCTGGCATGACTGAGGCTATTCTCTAACACTTTTGATTGTCAACTTAAGCTTGTATACAGATAAAACTTGGGTCCAGCAGAGTCTTTTACTCGAAGCTCTGTGGAAAAGTAGGCATTGTAGTCCTGGGTCTGTTCCAGCCCTGGAAGCAGTAAAGCTGCATTCATGGTGTTCTTCATGTATTAATAAACACCCTGCTGGACATGAGGCTTTGCATCCTGGGCATTGATGATCAAAGAGCACAAGAGCACATTACCTGCTCAGAGAGAAAGGAGAGGTTGCCAAACACAAATATGTGTATGTAATGGACAGGGCACATTAACTTGGAGTAATATATCAAATTTTTAAACTATAAACTCCCCGGGATGCTTATTGACTTTATCGTTAACAGAAAAAGAATGCCGGCAAAAAAAAAAAAAAAAAAAAAAAAAAAAANAAAAAAAAAAAGAAAACGGTGATTTCATCACATACTGAACCCCACCCCCCCGTAATATATTCAGGATTTTAATAGGCTTTTGCTTTACTTTCATTGCATGTTGAAAATGGTTAGAATTTTGGTGTTTGACAGTATCACTTTGAATATTTTATTGGATTTCTCTAAGAAGACCCAAACCAAGCTGTTGGAGAAAAATGGAAAAATAAACCAAGACAGACAGAAAAAATTGAGGAGTACATTATAGTTGATGATATTTGGGTTAGTTCAAGTTAGGCTGGGGAATGAACAGATCTAGAGCAGCCCTGCTGAGAATGACTTGAGGGTACTAGTGGATGAGAGGCTGGACGTGATCTGGCAATCCAGTTGTGTCCTGGGCTGCATCCAAAGCAGCATGGACAGCAGGGCGAAGGAGGGGATTCTGCCCCTCTGCTCTGCTGTCCTGAAAGCCCACCTGTAGTAGGGCATCTAGCTCTGGGGTTCCCACACAGGAAGGACATAGACCTGTAGGGAGAAGCCCAAAAGTTGGGAGAAGTTTAGAGGGATGGAGGACCTCTCTGTGAAGAAAGGCTGAGAGAATTAGGTTTGTTCTGCCTGGCTTTGGGGTGACCTTTGTGCTACATTTCAGTACCTGAATAGAGCATACAAGAAAGATGGAGAGGGACTTTTTACAAGAGCATGGAGTGACAGGAGAAGGAAGAATGGTTTCAAATTGAAAGAGAGCAGGTTTAGATTAGACCTTAGGAAGAAATTCTTTACTATGAGCATGGTTAGGCACTGGAATACGTTGCTCAGAGAAATTGTTGATGCCCAATCCCTGGCAGTGTTCAAGGCCAGGCTGGATGGGGCTCTGAGCAACATGATCCAGTGGAAGTTGTCCCTGCCCATGGCAGGGGGTTGGAACTAGATGATCTTTAAAGCCTTTTCCAACCCAAGCCTTTTTATACTTTTATGATTTAGTCATGTTGATCTGTTGAACTACAGCCATTTGGATTCAATTAAGATAATTTTGAGATTATTTGTACATTTGATACTATGCTAACAGTTTATTTTGAAAGGCTGGCCACAGAAAAACAATTGCTGTCTTTAAAATCATTCTACTGTCATTCTGCACTTTGTATAATATGCTTAAAACAAATGCACAAATATCAACAGACCTAGGAAAGACAGAGCCACAAATTTTCTGTGAGTGTCCTGAATCTGCTTGGTAATCCAAAATTCCAGGAGTCTTTCAGGATTAAGGTAACCTTGGATACAATACAAAGAAACAATATTTGAATATCTTCGTATATTTGATTCAAAGTTGGATAGTAATACATTCTAGTCTAATATTAATGACAAAATTTGCCTTCTCAGTATAACTGCAGTATAGACTGGTGTGGCTCCGTTCCTGTTACTAGACCTACACATCTTTATCTGGAGCCCTGGCTCAGCTAAAGACACTTAACCTACATGAATAACCTTTTCACATTAATATCCTCCTGAAGCCCATAGAGTAACATTTAAATAAAGAAAGGCATGCTTATGCATCCTACAGTGGCATGCTCAATTCCCATCAAGTTTTTATTTCTGTTACCAATCCATAGGTCACTGATAAAAACTCCTGCACATTGCAGTGCTTGTATTCAGGAAAGAGGGTGTCACAAACTGCTGTGTATCTCAGGTTATTACATCCTTTCTAAGGAAACATAAAACTGTTGTGAACAGCAGCCAAGAAGTTGCCTGGTGCAAACCGAAACCAAAATTGCTTTTCTGAGATGAGGTAAGCAAGAAAGAGTTGAGATGGAATATTTGGCTGATCCAAACACACTGGCAGCTAGTTTGGTATTTTTATTTTGGATTGTGGGTCCAAAGCATAATCCTGTTTTCATTGGCAGTCAAGATCTTAACGAGCATAGATAATTCTTGGCTGGATTATGCTACCAAAACTCAGCAGTCTGCCAGTTAACTCAAGCAGCTGCATTTTATCCAAAAGAGAATTACCTGAAAATAGATTGGCAGCACTGAACTGTCCCAAGTCAATTTCTGATAAAAGAAATTAGATCATTTAACTCTTGTTTTACTCTGTGGTACGGGGTTCTATTACACTTTGTATACTTCCCCAGAAACATAGCAAATCATGTACAACTTGTAATGAAATGGAAGACTGCAAGCAACATTTGAAATCCTTCAGAAGGTAGTGAAAAGATAATATTTGTTCATTTCAAGCTTTGAAAATGCAAAGCCAGGCAATATATATTACAGGTACTTTTCTTACCTGTTTCACTTAAACCTGGACAGGTTCAAAACTTCAGAAACTTGGGTGAAAAGACAAGAAGTAGCTAGTTTGAGCCAGCTTGTGTGTATTCATGAAGAGGAATTGCTGGCAATGAAGGTCCAAAGTAAAGAGGTAGAGACACTAAGAAGAATGTGGCTGAGTGTGGTTGGTCACTTGCCTGGTTTTAGGTATGAGAAATCCAGGTAAGACCTTTATTGTTGATCTTGAAAACCAATTCACTAACTGAGCCACATGGAATAAATCATCATCATCATCATCTAGGCATTATAACTACTTCTATTTGTAAATATTTGCGAGATGTCAAAATACTCAGGTAAGCTGCATAAATACCTCAAAAAAGACAGAGATAAGAAGTCCTAAAAGTGTCAGTGTGCAAACATTTTCACCATTCTTGCAGCCTTTATACCAGACCTTTGCTCCTGCAGCAAAGGGATTGCTATGTAGTTACTAAGCACAAATCTGAACTCATAAAAGGTCAAATTAGCAGCAAAACACATGAAGCTCAATAAACTAAAATTAAAAGAAAAAAAGTAAAAAAGAAGGATCAGGCTAATTTATGCATGGTTAACTTCACTATCCAAGTATTATCTATTCACATTATGCTTGTTGTGCCCTGTGTTTTTTGTGCATCCTGTGTAGCTGCAAAGATGCAAAAGGGGCCTGCACATCAGGAGACACAACTGCTTACCCTAGCCAGCAGCCCTAACTGAGAATGGTAACACAAAGGAGAGATTGATCCTAATGGGAAACTGCAGGATTTTCAGGTGACCTGACTGAGGAGGTGAAAGAAACACAGTTATTTGCATAGGTATGTTGCCAGGGAATTCCCTAAGTGGTGAGACCTGGAGAACTCCTGGCTATAAACTGTGGAACAGATCTTATCTCCCATTACTTCTCCCAGTGTCCACCCAGTTTAAAATATCCTTTGATCTCCACCCCTGCTGTAACTGTAAACAGGAATTTATTCTTAGTTCCTAGCACAGAGGCAAGAAAAGAGTGTTAACCTTAGCTCCTACAAAGTTTTAATGAGATGACACAAATAAATTGCTTAATCTAGCTAGAGGTTTATTCATGAGGTATTTTCTTTCTTTAAATGAAAAGTGAAAAGAAATAATGCCGGTCTGACAAAAGGAAGTTATATGTTTACTTTGATTGAAAAGAAAGACTCCAACTTGCAATAGCAGTACTGGCTTTGCCCAGGCATCCTGAGCAAATGCAGAAATGTAGGAATACAATTTCTAACTCACCTGGAATCAACTTTCTCATGCCTGTGTCATTCAAAACCATATGAAGAAATGCTGTTGTTTTGATTCATTAATGTACAAATATCATGTTACTGAATTGTGGTGAGGAAGAAGCAGTGCTGTTTTCCTTTCAGTTATGTGATTTGCAGAGGGAAGGCATTGTTTCTGTTTTTTATTTTTTTAATCTCTGTGTGATGTATATTCCTTGCTGATAATTTACTTTGTGTTAGGAGAAATATTTGAGCTATTCAAGAAAAAAAAGCTTGCAGAAATACTGTGTTCTGCAAGTTAACTGTAATTTTCAGGGAGATTTCAAAATGTTTACACATAAAAATGTTTAGCGGGAAAATTTCCCACCTGTCATTGCAGTTATTGCAGTATTGTATGAATAAAAAGGTAAGTTTACTGATTCTGTTTCTCTTTTTCAGTCTCTGTAATCTGCAGTGAACCATGAACTGCCTCTGTTGGTTTCATGTTTCCTACTCCATTATAATATGCTCTTCAAAGGACAGAACACAAATTATGTGATAAGAAACAGTTACTCATAATTTTACTCCATTTTCCCTCCTTCCTATTCAGAATAATAAAACAGAGGCTACCAGCTTCTGTATCTTATTTCTGAGATGATAACAAAAGATGCTACAGAGATGGGGGACATGGATCTGTCCATTTAGGTAGTTTAAATTACATCTTAATGGGTTAACTCCACACTAACCTAATTTTAAATTCTTTATCCTCAGCTCTGTATTACTGATCCTAGTCCCACATGGATTCTCTTGACATTCAATATTGAGAAAGTGCTTCTCTGTTTTATCTTTTAGGAACTAAACAGCATTCATAACCTTTCCATAAGAAGCTGACCTCACTGGCTGCTGATTCCTCCTCCCCACACAACCACCTGACACTGAGAGGCATAAAAAGCAATACCCCAGCTGCAGTGTGGGAGTGTTTGCTGGGCGGTGCCAGACTCTTCCAGGCAGCCGTGGAAATCCCCTTCACTCTGCATCCCTTAAAACAACACTGACTAAAAGTACTAGGGAAGAAGCTTTGAAGAATATCAGATAAACCTGTCCTGGCATAGGTTTATGAGACTTGACCTAAGGGATATCCTTAAGGGACCAATGTCTGACTCAGTATATTATAAATGCAATCTTGGATCTAGCACTGTTTCCTTAGAAGTGACCCAGGTGTGAGTACCCCCTGTCCCTTATGACCATTGCTAATTGCTATTAGGCACTTTTTCACCTGAGCTGAGAAGATTCAGCTGCTTTTATTCCACTAAAATAAATCAATAAATATGTGATTTTGGTTTTGAAACCATGGAACAGAGAGAGCATAAAATCTATGCAAGATCCTGTGTTAATGGGAGATGCCTAGCAAGGAGTACAAAAGAAAGATGATGGCATCCTCCCATCCCAGTGTTTACTTCTCCAGAGAGTGCTGGCTTTGTCACTGCTTGGGTCTGGGCACAGACAGAGTTTACGCTCTTGAAAGTTTTAGGAAATGGACAACCAGTTTTGCAGTGCAGTGCTTGGGTGTAGGATGGAGCTTCATCTGGCCCCACAGGCAGCACAAACAAGTGATTGAACTGTCTGTTAGGTTACATCTGTTTTGTAATATTTATTATGGTATAAGTCTAATGTAACACTGTGAAAATATCAGACTCACTGAAATCAGAGGGATTTTATTAGGAGTGCAGTGTTTGCTGCATGAGTTTTATATTGGGTATATTGGTTAAGTATAGCCTTGTTCATTCACTTCGGAGGATTTCTGAGATTCATTAACCTTCCAGAGTGAGTTTTATGCCAAATGCTCATTTTGTCTCAGAGGTTAATTTAATTTGCTATTCTGTACTGCAAACAAAGCAATAGTTTAATTTGAGCTAAACCTTAGGTTATCCTGCAGCGAATCACTTACAGGTGGTTAAAAGAAAGTGGTGTAAGATAGAAAAGGAATTACAGCAAAATGAAAATGCCTCAGAAACTTCAAGAGAGGAACCAATTAGTAAAGCAAGTCAGCATGAGAGGCAAAAGCTCTGAGAGTGATTCATCCAGTTGTTGAGCTGGTTTTACACTAATATAGAGCAAATGTCTTGATGGAGCTGTTAGAGTAACTGGTATCCCAAGCCAGAAATTTCAGTGCAATGTAATGATACACCTTAGTCTTCACAAGTGTTTCTAGTTCAGACTATTTTCCATGAAATTTGAAAGTGGTATTCAAATAATATATTTATTTCCACAAAATGTGCACCCATAAAGTCTGAATAAATTTGAGAGTGTATTGACACAAAGCCAATGAAAAAGCTCTTTGGGTTTTCAGTTTTCATGGGAACCATTAATTTAACAGAACTCAGTCTGGGATAATATGGTTTTCCTAAATAATATTATTGGAGGCTTTATTTTTGTACCAGGAAATAGCAAAGTAGTTGATTTATATATTCAGCTAGCATAAGCTCCATATTATTTAGAAGTTACACATGTATTGGTAATCTAAAGGTTTAACTTTTTGTAGGAATCTCCAAAAAACCTCTCAATAAACTCCAAATATTTAGTGTTAAGGTTAAACTTCAAAGGAGTTTAAAAAGTATTTGGTATGGAAATATGAGTTTGAATCAAGCTGTACTCTTGCACCTCCCCACCAAACTCTACTCTGAACTCAGACCATAAGTTGACATTTAACCACAAATTCCTAATAACTTCTATCATTTGAACTGGACTCAACTGATCTTTAGCCCAATTCCCATTAGAAAGGAAGTATGTTTGACAACACTCTGCCACTGGGTTTGCCTTGTCATTTATTTCTGAATCTGCTGGCCAGTTTTAAGTCAAGCTTAAAGGGCAGACCTATCTGAGTTCCCATCAATTTCATGGAATAAGGAACTAAACCAGAGGAGGGAAAGCTTATAGAATCCTCTGTAAATACTGTAACAGAAGGAAAGGCTATAGCATCCGTTTGTGCCCTATTAGACACCAGAAAAGTTGCATAGAAGATAGACTCTTCTGAAACCCCCTGTCATGAATGGAGCTTCTGCTGGAGATAAGAGGATACATGTCATTGCCCAAACCCACAAAAATCCACAGTTTGTTACTTCTGGATTCCTGCTTCTTGGACTCCTCTTTGGAGTCTACAATGCAGACATATATCTGTGTGAAATGCTAAGTAAGTTCATCTTCTCATCTGTTTGAATATTTCTATACACTGTTATGGAGTAGAATTGTGTAGCAGTCTTTGGCTCCAGCTATGGCAACAGGCTTGGTGTCCTTTCTGGGAAGGAGCATAGAGGGCCCGTCCCCCATTGCAGCAACCACCAGGCAACTGGCCTCATTTGGTACCTTGGCTGGGGACAGCAGTTCCTGGGTTTGCCTTCTGGACAATAAAGGCTTTGCAGCTTCTTTGAAGGAAGCAGCATGTCAGTGGTCTTGTTTCTGGATTCCTTCTCGGTGGAGACATTTCTCTGTCCATTTTTCTACTGAGGTCTAGGAAGTGTTTTCCAGCTGAGCTGTCTGCTTTCCCCTTTGCACAAGAATACTTTGCAATGAATTGCTATGCAATGAATTTTTAAAACACTACAGAGATTAGATTGTGAGTTCTGGACCCGAATATCCACCCCTTTTTCAAGGGAGTAACACCTCACTTGCTGCTTCTACAGCCCTCAGAATACAACTGGTAAATGCCAGTAGCACCACTGGGATTGCAGTGGAAGCTGCTGGAGCATAAATGCATGGACCTTCACACATGATACGAAGGCCAAGTGACAATGATTCAAGCTTACTTAATTTTTCATCCACCATGTGAAACCTATTTGCAAAAGCTAATGACCACACTAAATATCCTTGTGAAACACCGACACCATTGTTGAGAACTGCCAAGTCCAACCCTTCTTTTTTTACTTTTTTGAATTCATGAAAGGGCTATAGGTTCCTTCAGTACTATCTGGAAGTGTTCGGCACTTCTCAGTATAGAATAAAGTTAAGACATAATTAACTAAATGCCAACTAAACAATTAAAACCCAAATATTAGTACCTGTCAAAATAATACTGGTAGAGTAATCAGTAGGGGTTTTTTTTTTTGCTGACATGCAATATGTTAACAAATGCAGTATGAAAGGATTGTTATTCTGCATAAAAGATTTATAAAATTAAATTAAATAGCTCTTTGAAATAAGCATCCATTCACAGGTGTTATTTTAGCCAAATATAAAATATTTTGCTTGTTGATTACTGGAGGAATAGCAAGCAAAACCCACTTTCTGAGCCTTTTTAAATCCTTCCTTCATGTAAATAGAGTTTGGTTTTTATTCCAGAGGATTTCAATAAGGATTTTTCAAGGGACACATTAGTTCTCTCTTCTCAGTGATGATCCAAGAAAGCAACCAGTGATTTAAAAATGTTCCAGCTCCTTACGACCAACACTGAGATATTAAAATAATAAGAATTTTATCTTCCTTTTCTCTGTTTTGTGGCACAATTTATTGTAAGTTTACACAAAATATCATAAGGAATTTTGGTCTAGGGAGGATAAAAAAAACAGAAATGAAGAATATTCTTGTATCTGACTTACAGCTTTGTGTGAACATTAGGGTTTGAAGGGAGTCTAGAGGCTGTAGCTGGATGTTAAATAAGAAATATATTTTTGATTTGTTTTTGCTTAGCTACAGTGATGGAGAGATGTAGTGCAGTAAGTGCATTCTGTTGTACAATCCGTGACCTCAATGATGAGTGAGAAAATGGGCTTTTGCTGTCAGCTTCTCCTCCTATTACAGATTTGAGTTTTACTCCAACATTACTTCCAGTCTAATTGCATTTGACCTGGCATTCTTGCTGTGCTAGTGTCAGGCAACATATCTGGAGGCCTATGCAACAGCTAGTATTTATAGACTAAATATAATTACTTGCTAAGCCCTAGAAGCATCAGCCTTATGAACTTCCTAGTTTTCATTAAAATACAGGTTTCTTTCTACTTGGCTTTGGAAGCAATACAGGCAAGGTATTTATGTGTCCTAAGTAGAAGCTGTCTGCATTGAGAAATTGAGCTAGGAAATTAGAAGATGGTTGCCCTATTTAGTGTAAATTCAAACTAAAAATAGCAAGTTGTGGTCAGGTGTAAAGACTTGTGTATGTTTACTGTCAAAACATTGATATATGCAGATTACTGGTGTCGTCATGTTTGCATCATAAAACTGCAGAGCTATTTATTATATTTTATATATTTGCAAAGCTTAGGGGATATTCTATTGTTTCCTTGCTTCTTTCAATGGGGACAAATTCAGTCTTCAACATGAAAATTTTTGTGTTTCTGCCGTTACAAACCAAAGATATCTACATCTGTTTGCTTACCTTTCCATACTTACAAAAGATTTCTTCATTTTGAGAAGTCATTTGACATTTCAGAATGGAAACTTCCAATTCACTATTTTCTGATATTTCTTTAACACCTGAAATGAAACACAGGCTAGACCTGCTCTTCCCCCATTTGGGGCAGAGTTTTATTGCCCATTATCAGCATAATCTATAAACAATAAAGTGAACTTTTCATATCTCTAAAGGGGTGCCTGGAGCAAGTTGCAGTATTAGTGTTTTCAGGTTCAGCTCTGCATGATTCAGAGTGCATCTTTAAGGATGATTGGCATCCTCAGCTTGGGGCTTGTGTTTTCACCCATGAGAGGTGAAATTGTAGAACATTTTGCAGTAGCAAGCTTTGCATTATGCATATCCATTACCCTCACAACTTAGGAAATGGCAGAGTGTGTGTGTCACAGCACAAGGGGGTGTGTATGCTGACCTCAGTTCTCTCTCTTTCCAACCATTTTAATGTAATAAACCAAAGCAATCCATCATCAATATGTAAGCTGGTTCCCACTTAAACTACAGCATAGCAAAAAGCTCGGATACAGCAGAGCATCCAAAGATGTGTATTGATTCACATATGTATCAAAAATCTGAAAAGTTCATGCCTCTGTTCAGTGATGATAGTTTAAGACCTGTGGAATTTTACTACTCAGGATTCTATTTCATAAAATAAAACATGAGTTGGTGCAAGATCCGCCTACTGAGATGTACAGTCCTATGACTTTCCTGTGATTCACATTCCTACCTTTCCCCTCAAAATAAATTTTCTTTTCTGTATTTTAAGCTTAGTGTAAGATGCTCCAAATAGTATCCCTCCTTTGCCTGGATGCTCAGATGGATGTTTTTACTTATTAAAGAGTATAAATCAATTATTTCTAGGTTTCTGGTAAGTCTTGCCTTTCTTTGTCTTTGAGTTTGTACTTTTTTTTCTTTTTTTTTTTTTTTTTTTTTTTTTTTTTTTTTTTTTTTTTCTTTTTTATGGAAGGAGTCTATTTTTGTCTCGGTGTAACACTGAACACTTAACAAGCACACAGTGATACACACAGGGCTTAGTGAGCCCTGATTCTCAAAGGGAGTGCTAGGTGAACACAGCTGGGGTGTCTCCAATTACATGATAAAGTGGCTTAGGGCTCCTAATTTTTTTTCTCTGAAATACTAGACAGAAAATGGCTGTGTGCAATTTAGACAACACAGAGCATGTGTGCTGCTAGCCTGTTTATATTCTGGATGTGTCAGGCTTCCAGCACATGAGCAGATGAGTTTTCCAGCTCATGTACATTGAGTCTAACAAATCCAGCTCTGCAGTGTATGGGTAGCAGAAAGGGCCAGCTCAGAGGATTCATTTCTGCAAGGAGAAGTGTGCTGTGCATGTGGTTTGCTGTGTGTGAGTCCATTTTTCTGCACACCAAACAGTTGGGTCAGATCTACTGCCAGGATTTCTGCAATCCCTTACAAACATTGTCAGCAAGCGAGTAGACAGTGGCTTTTGCACTGTAGCTGGCACAGTAGTTGTGCTCCAGGCTTCAGCATTCTGCTGCTGTGCAGAGGCATCCTCAGGTCTGGATGGCCCCATCTCATTGAGATTGTGTACTTCTGCTCAGCAGAGGTACGGGAGGCACAGAGGAATCTGGTTTCAGCCAATACCTCCAGGATGTTTTGGCACCCAGGGGCATGTAGGACCCCGTGGGCATCCTGAAATAGAGTATGAAGTAGGAATCCAACACGGATCCCTGGCATCAGTGTTCAGTAGCTTTATTAACAGTGCACTTCTTTTGCATGGCAGCATCTGTGCAGGGCTCTGCAGCTTCCTCACGTTCCCCTGGGCTCCAGCTGCAGTGTTTAGCACAGGACTGGTCCTGAGGTCTTGCTCCTGACTTTATGAACACAACTCCTCCCCCAATGAAAACAGTATGATGCCAGCTGAATGTCAAGGTTTTGCTCTTCACCTCTTAAAACATCTATGAATGTTACAAAAGCTTGTAGTGCTACATTTTTAATGTGCATCACATCTGTACATCTCTAGAATGATCTGTCTATATGAACAACAGCTGAAACACCTCGATCTGTAAGGCTGCCAAAACTCTTTATGTACATCACATTAGTCAACACAGAAGGAAGTGGTTATTTTTATAAGAAAAATGACACCAAGTCCTCTTTCAAATATTTGAAATATTTTTGGCAAATCACATTTTTATTATCCTTATACAGCGTTTCATACTGAAATGAAACATTTTACTGCACATGATGAACATCCCAAGACCTCCCCTCTGATTTTATTAGCTCCTTTGCACAAACATATAAGAGATGAGACTTAACACAAAAAAAAACAAAAGTGAAAAAAAGCATTGTGGTATAAAGCCATGTTTCTGTATGCAGTCAGCTTGTTATGTGCCACATTGCCAATATCAGCAGCTCATGTGGACCATGCCACAAGGGCATAACATGGGGGCACCCAAAATGTGAGGTGAAAGGAGAAGTGGAAAAATGCATGGTCTTTTATGGAACTAATGGGGGTTGGCTTCTCTCCTGGTATGTTTGGCCAGTGGCAAGGGACTGCAGATGCTGCAGGTATCTGACTATCCTGGTACTTCTGCTGTAAAAGAGACTGCAAAGTGTGATCTGTAGAGTTGGTGTGATGGAGTGCAGGAACAGTCAGCCTGACTAGAGCAGACCGTACTTTGTTCATTTTGCTGAAGTAAAACATGCGCCACCAGCAAGACTGGCAAGGCTGATACTTCTTTCTGCCCTAGAAGCCCAGAAACCAGTGATCACTGTGGTGCAGCCTATCTTCTTTCCATTTCATTTTTTAACCTTATTTTCTTTCTTCTGTGTCTTGTTATTACCAATGAATCAAACCACATTGCTTTATACTGTTCCAGAATACCCATGAAGACAGTGAGTAGATTTACTCCAGATTTATACTGCTAGGATCAGTATCAAGATCTGGCACATTTTGATTGTGAACACTTCTTTTCTTTGCCCTCCCAGCTGGGTGGCTTCAGAGCCTGGAAAATGAGAGGCGCTATTTTTAATGTCTCATTCTCAAACAGCACTGTGATAGAAATGGCAAATAATAGTTGATTTTAATACAGGAAACAACACACATTGCAACTGTTCCTATTTTATAAGTTATTTTAAAAATATCTTCATCTTGATTGTAATGATTATTTGTGCCACTCTAGCCCATAAACTTTAATTTATGAGTTTATTGTTAATCAATGCTGTAGTTATAGCTCTTTGTGTGTGTGTGTGTGTGTGTGTGTGTGTGTGTGTGTGTGGTGTGTGTGTGTGTGTGTGAATTTTAAAATGCTAAAGAAGCTACTCGGCAGTGTATAAAAGACGATTTGGAAAATAAGTTTTCAAAGTAATCTAATAAAATAGCACATATAAATAATATACTGAAAACATTATCAATAAGTCTTGAAAATAAAGCAATAAAATTATATGTTGGTATAGATACCTTTAATCCTTATCCTTGATAAATGCTTTTGTATTTTTCAGAAATTGGGCCTATAATAGATATTTGTCCTTTAACTGGCAAAAGGTTTGCATTAATGCTAAGGCTACCATGCCAGAAAGTTTCCAGTCCCTGCTAGGAGATAGAAAGACATTGCATACTATAGAGGTATTAGAAAATAACATTTTAATACAGGAAATAACAAACCTTATTTTCAGCTTTTTCCAAGAAATGGGATTTGGGCTGATTTTGAAAAAACACCCACTCAAAAATACAATCAGCCAGAGGAAAGCGCTTTGCGTGAGAACATGAAAATTTGGCAGAGAAACAAGCAAATAGAAGCACTGTTATACTGATGTGTTGGACAACATTAATAGTGGGGGGTTTCAAATATCATATAAACAAAAGTAATGATACAATTAGATAAATGCTTTTCAAATTAAAAAAAACCAAAATTACCATTTGCCCTCTGAGACAGAGGGTGTAATATGTTGGGAGTTCTGGTCCTTCATATTCAGCCTTCAAATACTGGGGTGCTTCGTGATGCCAAGCTGTTGGAAGAGGAAATAAACTCAGAGACGGATGGGGAACAGGGTTAGGAGGGAGCCTAAAGCCTTACTGAGAAGAGGAATAGTTGACCAAACTAAATAGACTTTATTTTTCTGCTACAGTGGGAAAATAGTCACAAGGAACTGCTGGCTGAATGCTGGTAATCACAGCTTGGGTTACTGAGCACAGTTGCCTTCACAGATCTTCGTGAAGAACCATACATTTTCTTCCCTGGGGTAAAACGGTTTCTATGAGTCAGATCAGGAGGTTCTGCACTAATCCTTTCTTTTTGCAAATTATTTATACACCATGCAGAGCGTGTGTTTGCATAGCTGGCAACTTTATCACAAGCTGGGCCAAGCACATGAGGTCTGTGCAAACCTGCTGAGAAAATCCTGAGGTAAGCCTGGTGCTCTAATGTTGGCAGAACTTGTGCCAGGCAGAGCTGTTCTGGGGAACAGATGAGATCTGCACCCTCTTCATACCTCCGTGTTGCTGGTTGTTTCCCTTTTATATTTGGAGATGTTGAGATAAAGAGGAAGACCCAGACCCATGTAGGAGTAATTAAAAATTCCATAGGGATCTCTTCCCAGAGCTGCTTATATCCCTAAGCAATATCTTAAGAGGCGGAGAAACCCCAGGAGCTTCCAGGTCAGCTCAAGAGGATGTTAATTATGATTGCTATAAATACAGAGGAGCTCTGGATTGGTTAATATTTTTGTTCTTTTCATTTTTATCTGTGAGACAAGAGGCTGAGGAAGTGCATACCCTGTCCCTGATCTATGTGTTCCTGGACACCTGACTGGAGGAAAAGCTTCAACACAGAGCAGAGAGAGGTCTGAGGGAACAGGTAGAGGGAGAAGGGTTGCAGAGCCAGAAAAACTGTTATTCAGATAGTAGCAGGAAGATCAACTAGCTGTGAAACTGCTCTTTTAGTGCTTTTTTTTTTTTCACAAAGGCATTGTTTTCTCACTGTCATCAGGACATGAGAAATTCCCACTTTGTTATCTGCTGTTTGGTGCTGAACATTCAACCAAGAGCTTATCTTTTACTTGTGAAAGGCAATTCTAAGGAAAAATACAAAACTGTTATGTCTTATAGTGGAAACCTTTGACAAAAAGGTACAGCTTCCTACCAGAGGTTTCTTATTTTTTTCTCCAGGCTGAAACTAATATTCTGCTACAGAAAGCAAAGGGTTTGTCTCCCTTTCCATAAAAATTCCCGCCATTTTAATAGGAAAAGAGGAACTTTTATCTTCTAATCCTCATCCAGACCTTCACAATCTTGCAATGTATTTATCCTGGAAAACAGGGGGATATTTGTATTTTCCCCATATTGCAGATGGATAATTAAGGCAGAAGTGAACTAAACAGCACACATTGGTTGCAGCCCAGCTCATCAGCCCCAGGATCAACACTGAAGTTCATGAACCTGAATTAGAAGCTATGCTCAAGCTGCTGCAAAGCAGGGAGTGATGCTCTGACAGCTAAACACCCACAGTTGTGTCTGTGCAGACCCAGAGCTCCTGCTGCCACCATCACCCTGTCAGCAACACCCAAACAGGCATAGCTTGAGGGTACTTGGAGAAAGGATCTAGGTGACACGTGTCTGCAAAATGCCTTTAATGCCAGGCATAGCATAGTTCTGACCTTTGGTAGATCAACAACAGGCGGTGCAATTGCCTGGTCATCCCTGGGAGGTTAAGGAAGGAGAGTAGTGCAGGCAATGAGCCCATTTCCTTTGTGCTTCATGGCAGACCATGGGTCCCTTCTCTCCTCCCAGATGAGCAGGGCTGGGCTGTGCACGCTCCCATCTACACCCTCTCCTCCTTCCCACACGAGAGCATTGCTCTTCCCTGCTTACCTGTGCTGTGCTCCTCCTGGCAAGCCATCAGAAGGATAGTACTGGCAGCAGTAGCTCCTCTGCAGGGGTGTTTGAGGAGGGCTGCTGTGTCTGTGGTGGGGAAACGTGGAGAAGGAGGAAGCTGCCAAGGCAGGCAGAGGGGGATGTGGAGACAGATGGCTGTGTGCACAGGGAGCAGTGCCTGTGTGGGGAACAGCGTGTGGGAGGTTGCACAACTCAGTGCTGCTTTCCCCTTAGCAGTCCAGGCTGGATTACTGCTGTGGGCACTTACAGGATGGTAACAATCTCCTTCCCTGTATGACTCTGCTAGTATGGGGTGGCCACACAACCAGTGACCTCCCCACATGCTTTATCTCTTCTTTCTACCCTTTGGTTTTGATTTGGGATTCTTCTGGATGCAACACTCCTTTCTGATTATTCTGGAAGCTCTTGGGGGATTTGTAACAGCAATAATATATGGTAGGTTTGGCTGGGAAAATTCTGTTTAACAAAAAAATGTTGAGGTTTAGAAACTTATTTTTGTTCTCTGTTGAAATAAAATCAAAGTCTTCCAAAAAATGTTTTGGAAACGGAGCAGAGCAATCTGTTAGGGACCCACTGGGTGGTAAGAGTTCCTTGTTTGGAGCTGAACGCAACAGGATTATGGGTCTCAGTCTCTGCTCCCCCAAAAGTGGGCCCTAAGGCAGGGACTGTTCAGAGGTGCTGCTCCTTTGTTCTGGTTCACACTAGAAATTCCATTCTGGATGCTATTACAGAAAACCAATATATTTCCATTAGAAAAATTTAATTGCAATGAATTTGTATTTTCTTTTGAAGAACTCCAGGTCAACCTGAAATTGAGGCCATGCCATAGAAATTAAGTTCCCCTGGTTCTCAGCATTCATTTCACTTTTCTTCTAAGCATGTGTTAGGCTACTTAGCTTAACTTGGTGTTTATTTTTTTAATTTTATATGTGCCATTTACAAAATAACAATATAAATCAAAAGCACAGCCACTGAACTTCTGTGGGAAATGGCCTGGCTTGCTTCTTAGCCACTGCTTGCCAGCTTCACTTCAGAAAGTCATCTGGCTCTGGAGCTGCCTTCAGAAACGTGCTGAAGGGATTCCAAGGCATGTACAAGATTAGCAAAATCATTTCAGGAGCAACAACAACAACACAGCTCTCCACCTCAGGGCCCAGCCAGGCTGGAGGGGTGAGCCAACAGCAATCTTGTGAAATTCAAGGAGGATCAATGCAAACTCCTGGACCTCTAAGGAAAACCCTGCAAGGGTGGAGGCTGGGGGTGGCTGGGCTGGGGAGAAGCTCTGTGGGAGTCACCGGTGCCCTGGGGCATCATGAGCCATTCAGGAGCCAGTAGACACCAGAAATGGTCCATCCATGCATCCAGGGATTGGATTAACCCCTTCTACTCTGCACTCATGAGACCATGGCCCGATACAGTGTCGGGCTCCCTCATAAAAAAACATGGACAAACTGGTGCACGTTCAGTGAGAAGCCCCCAGGCTGGTCAGGACCAGAGCAGTTCAATGAGGAGAGGTTGAGGAATGGGCTGTCTCACTCTGGGGCAGAGATGGCTCCAGAGGGGCTGGAGAAGAGTGACCCAGTTTCCTCACAGCAATGGAACAACTATACTGATTTTGCTGTTATGTACTCCCTTTCTCATAAAACTGCACACTAAAGGTTGTGTGATTTGTCAGAGCTTCCTTCTGACAGTCCTAGAGAGAAGGGGCTCTGAAGCTGCCACATGGTGGAAAACATGTATCTATACTACAGTTTTTAGAGGATGGGGAAAGTTTTGCTGCCACATACACTCTGCTGGAGGCCCAGGGAAAATACCCACTGGAAAATGCCAGTATTTTGTTTAAACCCAGAGAGAAATTTCACACTCCCATACCTCCCCATCTACAACTGCTTCAGTGTGTCTCTTAATAACATGGTCTAGCCCTAGAGATGGACCAGATCTACAAGTTCATCTCATCCATCTCTCTCTAATTCAGAATTGTGCTCTATAACAGTTAATTTAAAATGGTTTCGTCAGTTAAATTTGAACAGACTCCTGTTTCCTAAGTTTTTGAAATGCTAATCCCCAATAGATGTCACTGTTTAGTAAACGTCACATGGAGAAAACTACTTTAAGGAGTACCACTGCTAAGAGAGACCAGCTGTGTTGCACTATCTTGCATCTTCAACTGGTAAGAAGAAGTAAAGGGTACATACCCCTTTCAGGGTAAAGGGAGGATTTTCTTTAACTGGCTTTGTTTAGTTTTTACTTGCTGTATACATTGCCGATATCTATAACGTGATCCCAGTCTTCATGTAATAAAATCAATTTGAACTCAATTTCTCAGTCTTTGATTGGCTCAGTCTCTTTGCAAGTGAATGCATTTTCCCCATTTGTTGGAAAGGGGTCTCATTTCACTATCAATCATGTGTGACAATCTAATAAAGGCGTGATACAGACCTTCATGCAGGTGGGAGACCACTTTGCCCATTAGGGGGCATTAATGACATTTATTCCTCATTTCACAGAAGGCTTTTGTTGTAATATCACCTCTAATCTTATTTTCCATGTCTGTCAGGAAATATATTAATAGTTGCTCCTTAAAGAAACGTTGCAGCATCTTCTTGATGTTGCCTTAGGCTTATCTTCAGCCGTGTGTGACTGGGGCTGGGAACAGGCTCAGCATTTGGAAGAGAGGAGCTGGGGAGTTAGAGTGAGAAATGTTTCCATCTGAGGGGAAGCCAGACTGCAAGACTCTGCTAAAAATTTCAGACCTTGAAAGTTGTGGAGCTTGCTGAACTGGGGTTTTGTTTCAGCCCCGGAAAATGACAGGAATCCATTGTGCAAATTGTGTGCAGATGTGGGGCTGGGTATCACACATAACCCACATTCTTAGCTGTTTGCATGTCGGATTTCATTTGCAGACCATATCCAATTTTCAAATTGCACTCTCTTTCTTTTTCAGTTGCAGAAGTGGCAGCAACTGTGGCCAAATCCCAGTGCTCCCTGGCTGGTGGAGGGGGACCCTGATCAGGAAAGGTTTTTCTTGCCTTGCTGTGTCCCCACACAGAGGGGATAGAAGAAGAAGGGGAGAGATGAGAGAGCACAGGGGCACAGCACACCCAGTCATGTAGGCACACACCATCCCTTTGTGATGGATGTCCTTCCCTGCTGCCCCAGGCCTGGATTCCCACATGTGCCTGTAGGGCTGGGCAGAGGGCCAGCAGTACCGTGACTACACCATGCCCCCACCTAAACTCCACACTGTGACATGTGCATCTTATGTTCTCCCCTGCACGTGTGGCTGCCTTTGCTGCACAGTAAAGCTGGAAAAGAAGGCAAAACCAGGTTACATCAAGGTTAGCTGATTCCTAGTTTTGTTCTGGGTATGGTTTTGTACAGAAACAGTGTGCAGAGTACACTATCTACCAGCAAAGCATTGCACTTATCCCAGGGAGGGCTTGGGTAGTCCCAGTTTATCTTATATAGAGTACATTTTTGTTGTCTGCAATGGGTAGAGATGAGCCTTGAGGGATTGATAAATCTCATGCCAAGAAGTTTTAACTTATACATGCATAAGGAATAAATTAATTTTTAATACATTTCTCAAGAAGCACTTTTTTGGCTCAAGACCATCATGCCTGGTATGTTTATAAAGGCACACGTAGCATGCTCCAGTTAAGAATGTGTCAGTGTTTCCATTGTAAACCCTATTTTCAGAGGCTTATATTGTAATTCCAATATAAAACTCAATCCCGGGAAGAAAAAACTGGCATCAGTTTTGGCTTGGGAGTGATGTTTTCTTAATGATTTTTTAAATCGAGTTTTTCTCTTACTTGTGTTTGATTAATGTTAGGTAATAAGAATACTTTCATCTTTCATCATTGTTAAACTTTAAATCACAATGTACCTTGTATCCTAATGAGTTACTTGGTGTGTAAACAAACTTCTGGGTTTTTTTTAACATTTTCACAGCTTAAAAACATTTCAAAGACCTAGTTTGTATTTTGTAAACCATTAACTAATTTTCTGCAATGTCCTACTGTAGCATTTAGGAAAAAATGTTATCCCAAGTAGGAATCGGAACCACAAAGTCCCACAGAAGCTCTCTAGCTATGCTCCTAGAAGTGCTATGGTGTGTTTTGCAGTTGGGACTCCTGGCCCTGCTGTGCAGCTGTTGCAGTCCTGCTGGCAGGTGATGGATGGTGAAAGCTCACTGGGTGAAGTTCAGCTCTCCAGCAGAGAGCAGGCTTAATTGGCATCGCCGAGAGGCGGAGGGACCAGTGCACACGCCAGCCCTCCCCTTATGCAGTTTTTTCCGTCTCTTAAACGCACGCTCACAAGACCTCCACAGGAAACGAGGGCTCGCAGTTGCATTCATGGAACCTAAAAAAGGCTAATATTAGTTTTAAATGAAAAGCTTTTTTATTCAATATCTGCTCATGAAAGGAGAAAAATCCAATGTTAGCCTAATGATGCGGTTTTTCCCCTTATCAGCTTCTTTTTGCCCATAGGCTTTATAAAAGTCCCCTAGCACTGGGTAATGTTATATACCATATGTGTTGCCTACAGTACCTCAGCACAACAGGGCAGATTAAGGACAGAGTTTCCACCTACCCTTTGAAGATTTATGTCAGACCTTTTAACCTCCTGTGAAAACAGTTTGGTGATTTAATTCTTTTTATGATACTCAGCAACAGCTTTCATATTTCCACAAACACTATGTAGCTGTCATACCGTAAACAGTCATAAACTAATCCAGGCTTCTCCATATTGGAGCAAGGTATGACAGAAAGCAATGGGGTTCAAGGATTGTGAATTTTCTTTCCTGACAGCTGGGGTTCACAGAACTTGTCGAGTTTGTAAACTTTTCCCTCCCCTCTAATTCTCTTTTCACCCCAATTTAAACAAACAAATATGCTTGGAGTTTTTTGTGTGCTTCACAGTATAATTTGGCTTGAAATTCAAGACAGACACATATGGAGACCATATACAGTATCTGTGGTCTGCTAGTCCTTGGCTTCCTTCGTTGGGCTGAACTCTGCATGTTAGGAGTTTAGAGACAGCCTCCCTAAAAGACTTGCCTGTGTTATGGACAGATGCTGAGCTTTCCAGCTTTTATTCATCAAAGAAAGCCTACCTAGATGCATTTTGGGCCTCCTTTTGTAATTTTCATATGCCTTACAACCATGACTGGATGTGACACACACTACATTACTGAGCAGTACCTTTATGCTTGTGGAGCTGAATCCAGAGAAAGATTAAGTGACTTGGTGAAAGTCACACAGGAAGTTTGTGACAGAGTCAAGAATTTCCTGAAAGCCGAGCTACTGTTTTCAGTTATTGCTTTTCTAGTTCTTCTTTGGCAGTATTCAAAACAGAGGTGAATACTATACTGAGTATTCGTCTCTGTATATGTATTAATTAAGAGAAGATCTGCCGACCTTTCTTCAAAGGGCGTCTCTAAGGAGAGAAAGGAGACAAAGTGCAGGAGAAAGGACTTATTAGTTGCACCCCATGCACGTGTCAAAAGCTAAAACACAGAGCCAGTAATGCAGTCTGCTCCAGGCCACACAGGAAGTTTGTAGCAGAGACAGGGAATTTAATCTACATCCCCTGAATCCCAGTCCATGCTTTCAATGTCTTCCTTAACCAGGTCATATTTCATATGATACGCAGTCTGTACCTTGTAGTCTTGGACATTCTTTATTTATTTATTTTTATTCTCCCTTCCTCTCTGAAATAATCTAATCCAGCAATATTTGCACTGAACTTTTGAACCTTTGATGTTTAAGTAGGTTCAAAATTAGGCAAACTGTGTTTTCATGTTAATTGGAATCACTGGGCCTGGATCTTTTAGCAGCTTCCACATGGCTAATTTCAAACTCCCATGTCAGCCTGAAAGAAAAAAACACATCAGGTCCCATTAGATGTGTTAAACATTTTAACTGTACAAAATGTGGGGTGAGGTAGATCTCTGGAAAACTGAATCAAGAGAATGACAGGCATCTGTGTGTATACTTCCTCCTGCCTGGGCTGAAGGTCATTATTTTGAACTAATAGCTGACCCCTTTGGCCTCTAGAAGGCCATTATGCTTAATGGCCTGAGCTAATTTGTTGTGCTACAGGGTTGGTTGATCTTTATTTTAATCTGCACCTTCTCCTGCTCTTGTGGGGAAAGCAACTGCTCTGATATAATCCAGTTGGCACCAAACTGCCTAAAGGAGGGAACAGATAGGAGACAGGACTTTACTCAGTAATTTACTGAGGATTGACTTTCTTGCCAAAAAACAAACAGAAAAAGTCAAGGAAAGAAAGGCAAAACATATGTATACATATGCACTCACTTAGATGTGCACAGAGTGTAAGAGAGTGAGAGAGCAGGAGTGAACCAGGGAAGAGGGAATGGAAAAGGGGGAACAAGGGAAATTGTGATAAAGAAAGACACACTTTCACGAGCAAATCTACATTTTTAACCCCATTTTCCTTTCTTTGAGACACTTTGGAAGAATAACACCCACATGTTTTGCTGCCAGGAAACAGAGATAGTTTTGTTAGCTCCTTTTCTCACAAAATAAAGTACTTATTTTAAAAGCAAAATCCCTTTGCCAGCCACGTGCCCGTATATCTTCTGGCATTACTAAACGGGCTGTTGTGAGTGACACAATTAAAAATCAGCTAAAATAGAAAGCAAACACATAAAGAGCATCATCTGTTAGTCACATTCTCAGAGGGGAGGCAAAATCTCATGGGGTGCTGCTCTCACAACATTTGCACAGACAGCACTGTTTTTGTCTCCTTGAAACCTTTCTTCAGCTCCTCAGCTCAGGAAGGAGCAGCATTGCTCAGAGGGGGTATGGGGCTCCACCAGCAGCAGCAGGGTTGGGGTTGCAGGATTTGTGGGCAAAGAGGAAGACAGGCTCTTGTCCCTTCTCTACCCTCAGCGTTTTTCCTCTGACAGTGTGTCACAGAGTCTTTTTGTCTTACCTGATATAAATTTACATTTTCTCCTTCCACTGCTGATCCTGGTCTTCTGCACACATCCTGTGCCCTGGGTAAGGAGAGGGAACATAATGAAAAAATGTCAAATCAGCAGCAAAATGAAGATTTTATAGCATACAGGAGCTTGCATGCAGAGGAGCAAAGCTGCTTTACATGTGTGTGCTTTTGTATCTGCAGTCACACATGCATGAAATGCCCTAGAAATGTGCACAGCATGACCAACTATTGCAAATCACAGGTCGTTGTTCCTCCTTTTTCCCACTAATTTTCCACGGTCCGCTGGTCTTGCTGATATCTTGTCTAATGTGCTGTGGTTGGCTGTTCGGGGAGGCTTGGACACTGCTTCATATCTGTGTTATGCAGAAAACTGCAGAAGTGACAGGGCCTTGGAACTGTGCAGTGGTGTCCTCCCCCATCTGCACCCATTGCAGCTGGCAGCAAGCAGTGCTTCCCTTGGGGCTCCAGTCCTTCCCTCCGGGGCTTCAGTTCTGCCTGTACTGGAGCCCTCTGGATGTGGGTGGTGAAAGTCACTGGCATCCCTGATGCTGTCATTGAGCATGACTCCCCCCAGGCAGTCCAGTCCTGCCAGCAAAGCCAATGGGAATGCAGTGTTTGTTTCCACGGCTCAGCCTTGGGTCGGGGTCTGTCCCTGTTAATGGTGTCTGGGTTCCATGACTAAATTACCTACAGCAGTAGCCTTGGCATTCAGGGGTGGGATGGAAAGCTTAAGCTGATATGCCCAGATGTCCAAATTCTTAAATATATGAGAATTATACTCTTGCACTTAATTAAAAAAAAAAAATGCACACAGATGAATTTCTATTACATTTCTGGCCTGCACTCAGTCCCAGAGGTTCCTTGCATTTGCTGTGATGGACGTTAAAAGTCACAGCTGCACAGGGGAAGGGTTGCTGGTCCGATGGTCCCAGGGTATCATACGGCTCCACCATGTACGGAAATGAGTGTCCCCATGGGGCAGCCCGAGATGTGGCCTGTGCTCAGCCATGTGGACCCAAGTCCTTGGGCAGCTTTCCTGTGCGTGGGAAATCTTCCCCTGTCCTTGTAGTGCAGGTCCCCCCTGGCTTTGGACTATCAGGAGAGCACAGGGCCCAGGATCTCCATTGTTTGTCGGAGGGTGTGCACCTCAGGTATTAAACACACCTCGAATCTTTCCATCTACATCAGCCTGAAAATTTGCAGTACTACGCTCTACAATTTAGGCAATTAATTGAAAAAGTCATTTAAAAAGCAATTTCTTGCAGTGACTAGGTAAAAAAAGGTTAAAAATCAAGATCTAAAAATTATATGTCTGAAACAGCGTGTCTCATAGTTTGATCATGTGTGCAGCAGTGTTATCATGGTTTTCCCTTTTTTTTTTTTTTTTTTAGATTTTCTTTTTTGGTTTAATTTCTCTGTAAGATCTTTGGGTTTCTAATGTTTTGAGTTATAAGGTTCCCACAGAAGATCTCCCATGGTAGACTGAGTACCCTAGCAAAATAAAAGGCCTCCTGCAGGTGGTGCTACAATGCTGCAAGTATTTTTTAATTAGAATAGGCACAAAAAATGCCTCCATTATAATTTTCTCTCACTTTACAACAAATGAAAGTGTCTGTCTGGGAAGTAGCTCATTATAGGCAGCCAGGTTCAAACTAGCTTCAAATGAAGATGTACAGGTAAATCATCTTGGAGACCTGGACCTAACCCACTCTCAGTAGCACAACTCCTCTTTCTCAGCACAGCTAGCAGTTGTGACATATTAAGAAAATAATTTCTTCTCCCCCTGAAAATTCTGAAGAAAATTTTTGCTGTAGTTTCCATGTCCAATGACTCGTGCAGTTAAATATGATGATGCAAAATGAGGCTGTAAGATGTCCTGTAACAGATGGGTTAATATCTTACACCCCATATTAGTGTAGGAAAGTAAAACAACAGACAATCATGGAAAAACGGTTAAAAACCCCTTAAGTGTCTGCTAACAAAAAAATTTCATATTTTATGCATCTCTGATTTTCCACAGACTGGGCAAATAGCTTGACTTAGCCATAGTAGCCCGATGGGCCACCTCTGAATTGACACAGCCAGAATTCATTGCTTTTTGCCTTTAAATGGCATTGGATAGCCCCCCAAAAATGAAGCCATTATGTAGGAAAAAGAGTTAACCTGTGGAGAAAAATACCTCCATTTAAAACCTTTGTAAGTTCAATGATGTTTACAAGAAAATTTTTACTCCACAGATTTTCTTGTCTTTAGAAATGTGTCTTCTTTTTCATCTTTCTTGCCTGCTGAAATTTTGTTTCTCCTTTATTTTTTTGTCTGTTTATGGATTTACTGGTTATTGTGAAAGAAAAACAAAAAGTAAAAATCTGTAGGGGAAAAAAGGCAAATCAACTACCTTTCCTGACTAAATATGAAACATTAAAATGTATTAATATAAAATATTAAATATCTTTTGCTATTGCTTTTGCCTTCCATTTTAGTTTTTATCCCAAACACACTCATAAGTAATTATTTTCCTTTCTCTATGAAAATATGTTTTTAAGTGTGCCTGCTTGCTAGTCACAAACTGTTGCAATCCTTGTAGTTAAGATAACCTAGAATAGCATCCTGTGATGTTACCCCACTTGCATTTGCACAGGAAAAAAAATCATTAAACCATCAACACAAATGCATTTAGGGCTGTCAGATCAGAAAGTAAACGGAGGCTGAATGATGATGTAGTAGCAACACTTCTATAAGAAACAGCTGCAATTAAATTAAAAATGCAGTGACAATAATTAAAATATATGAAATATTTCTTTCCAGTAACATTTAATATTATGCTTCAGTATGATTTTCTATTTTTTTCTCTTCCTTATGTACAGCACCTGAAAATTCCCAGGAAATTTACAGGAAGAAGCATCTATTTGGAGACAATAACAACTTGCTCTTCAGTGCAATTCCAAGGAATGTCAGGACAGGTGCAATATCCATTTATTCTTCAATCTCATTCTCAGAGAGGTACAGTGTGTCTGGGTTAGCATGGCTATTAGCAGTTCAACACCAAATTTTTTTTTTTAATAATTAGAGAAAAGGTTGCTTCTTATAAATTGAAAGCCTATTAGTACTCACCAGCTGAACTAATAGGATATTGTGTTACACACATCTATTTCCTTGCAATGTGCTGCTGTGACCAAGAAGATACTCCTTATTTAATGTAATAGCACTGGCACAAAAGAATTTTAATTTTTTTTTTTTATGGACTGAAACCCTGCATGTAGATAAGGTTTTAAAACACATAAAACAATGCCTATCACTAAACAACCATGTCTTCTTGAAAGACCAGATGCATAGAGGGAATATAGAGACATTTTCTGAGGTTTCTTTGAAAAAGTCTAATCTTCAGAAGAAATTTCTAATGAAAATAAGTGACTAGAAAGATTCAGTGCCTGCATATGCACACCTTCTGCCCTCTTGGGAAGAAAGCTTTGCCTTAGAGTGTTATTAGTTCATTTTTGGAGACACTAACCCCGGGGACTGTTCATACGGATGCTATTTATGGCTTTCTTGAAACACATCAATGTGTCCTTGAGGGTAAAGGAATGACACCAAGTCTGGACTCAGCACTCCAGGGGTTTCTGCACCAGCAGCAGATCTCTGGGGAACCCTTCCTCTATGACTGGTCTGTTTTAGGGCTCTATGCCTTTCTTTGGATGAGTCCCAGAGCTCTGTATGGGTCACACCACACAGGCAAGATTAGAGGGAGACACCTGGTTAGCTGAGCCCGAGGGGTTTATGCGGTACCTCATGCTTAGCTGCTCAGTGCTGTGGAGATTGAAGTGATTTATGTGCACAGGCACACAGGGGACCTCTCAAACAGGGACATAGAGGCTCAGGTCCCACTGACAAAGAGAGTTAGAATGAAGCCCAAGTTGGATTCAGACACTTCATGTAACTTTGAGGCCACCATTAGAGGAAATATGTCTTTTTTGTGGATTTATTTTTCTGCATTATTAAAATTACTTTCCATATTTATTTTATCACTGATATGTAAATGTCATCACAGAGCTTAAGTGAAGGTCAACCAGCTACTGACTGTAAACCCTGTAAAACACTCCTATTATTGTTTATTATTATTATTATTATTATTATTATTATTATTATTATTAGTAGTAGTAGTAGTAGTAGTAGTAGTAGTAGTAGTAGTGCTTTGCTGGAACATAATGCTCTTCTAAAACAAAATCTCTGCTTTTGGATCTCTTCATACACTGGAACTACAGAGTAAACTTTTAGTGGTTGGAAAACAACCTACTGTATCTTTACCTGAGAAGGAAATGGTTTTGCTGTCTCGTTGGTGAAGCTACTTTGAGATACTTCTGGAGCTTATAATTTAATGGCTGTACCAATTTTAAACGGGAAATGTGTTACTGACATAACAGACATCTACCAGAAACCATCAGAAAAAAACCACAAAATCTGTTGAGGCAGAAAGAGCAAGGCAGTTACTATATCAGAGAACCACAGGCTTTTCATATTTGCTAAAGAATTTTCCCTGGCTGGGCAGTCTGTTGACATAAACCTGAAGCAACTGAGAAACCATTTCTATATTAGTACTTTGCTCAACTGCTGATAAAAAGCCTAGTTGTAAATCCTTTCTATATGAAAGTAAGCAGGATTTTATTTTTTTTTTCCTTTGAAACGATCATCAGAATCATTTGATTTAACATCACTGAAAGATTAACATAGGCAAGAAGCCTGCAGATTGAATCAAGGGGCTTTTGGTTGTAACAAGATTGTCTTGCCTACAGGAAAGGACTCAAATAGATGTAAAGAAGCAGAAGTTTTTGCCAGGCTCCTCACTTATTGCTCTACTAAACCTGGAAAATTCTTACTTCTATTCTCTGTGAAAAGAGGTCACAAACCACCTCATCGTTCACCATAACCTTCTAAGATTTCCACAGAGCACCCTGAGAGTACCTTCACTATGTATGTGAGCTGTCCATGTGAAGCCTTCCCATAGACCAGCTCCTTGTTAACTTGGACAGGGCTTGAGCAGACTGTGAAACAAAATAACTCTATTAAAGAGGAGTTTATCTGTTGGTAATTGGAAGGGGCCTAAAGGCAGTGCTCAGAATGTCCACATTCAAACTGAACTGGTCATAGACCCGAGGAACATATTAGCTGAGTAAATTGGCCTTTCAACTTGGCACATTTCTTGACATACCTAATAATATTGAGAACAAAGTAGAAAGAGATTAGAAAAAAAAAAAAATCAGTATTTACCATGTGGCCAGAAACTACTCTCAGTTGCTCTGGTCATATATAAACATTATATTAATTCTTGTGCAAAGTGGTGGCTGCAATGCCTCACACAAAAGCACAATTATTGTGTGTTCTGGGTAGGCATTTACAGCTACGTTGTCTCAAAGAGAAAGATAAACAACATGCATACATGTTTATTTTCCTACAGTGCAGGGAACCTTTTCCTCTTATTTCTATACACATTAGATGGCTCCCCTCCTACTAGTTTTTGTAAAGAATGGCTTTAGCTTGTAAATTGCAGGATAAAGCACTTCAAAGGCATGGCAGCAGGAGTGTAGATTTTGTTCTCTATTTTGTATTAAACATCTCTGAATGCAAGGAAAGAAATACCTGGTCAGCAGATAACTCAAGGGCTGACTGGAATGTCACTTGTGAGTCCTCTTGGGAAGAAGAAGCCATCCCTGTCTGAGGCAGATTTCCAAGAGTACAAAATTTCCATTCTGAATCACCATGAATAGTTACCGCCATTATTTGTTTCTTTTTAATTTTTTTTTTTTTTTTATTGCAACTATCTTACTTAAAGCAGTGCTGACTGGGTTATTTCAGTAATTGCAAAATGCTTAATTTATTAAAATATTTCTCTTACAAAAAAGTTTGTATTACACTTTATATAAAATTCTGCTTCTAAATAAAAAGTTTCAGAACAGAAATACTGTGAAAAGCTTAGGTTTCTACCAATTAAAAACCAAAAACATTGAAATCTGCAGAGCTAAATTCTCTGAAGGTATGAGAGATTGAGCCTTGATCAAAGAGCATTTTCTAGTGAGAAATATTTGGCTATGCATGTCCAGTTAACTGTTTGCCTTTCCAACAAGGTGAACAGATTGGGAGACAGAAAGAAGTGTGGCATTTTGAAGACTGCTGATATAAACATTCATGTCTGCATATGAGGAACGGTCAGCAGAAGACCAAACACAAAATCAGCCAGTGTAATGCCAGGATGATGCCTGCCTGATGACCACATTACTTTCTGTTGCAGTGGGGGTACTATAATTTGCATCATGCCTGCATTTCTTCTATATTTTTTTCCTCCAGAACTGTAAAAAACAATGTACTACAAAAATATTTTTTCTTGAGTAAATAGTCACGTGACATCCTAAGAATAGATAAAATTAATTTTATCTCTTCATTGTTTACTTTTAAGATTTTTCTGAAGTAGCAGAAAAGAAATCAATAATGTTTAAAGAAATTAGTTTTGACATTTGAAATCTGACACACAAGGTTGGCATATTTTCAGTGTTTGGTTTGCCATTCCTTTGCAGCTACTGCTAATGGCTTTGCAGTATTCTGAACTTTGGATGTGCAGAAATGGTTCCAAGTAATATGTCTCAGAGATATGAAGGCAGAAAAATGCTTTTTAAAGGCAACATTGGTGTTTTTCTCCACTGTGAAATTTTATGTAGGAGTGTTGCTTTTTTAAGTTCTCTAACATGTGATGGGAACTGGTGGAGCAGCAGTTACAAAATTTAGCATATTCCGGGAGCTGACAAAAATCTTTAATTAGGCATGCATTTTAATTTAAAGAAAAATATTTAGTTTATTAATAATATTTGCTTCCCACAAAGTTATTTTGACCTTTCATAAAACAAAAAGTCAAACCAATGGAAACATAAAATTTAGATCTGGAATTATAGAATAAATCTAGAAACATGGGCATGGTCTCTCCTGCTCCATTTTTCTCTACTATCTGCTTGCTGAAAGCAGTATATACACTGCTTTATCCTGGCGATTATAGTGTTTTGCAATTTTTCAGCAGAATGGAGGGTGAGTATACATTGGTTGATCTTCCTGGAAGGATAGAAGGAGCAGCGAGCACCTGTGGTATGATTGCTGCTGGGCATCCCCTGTCCACTTCCACTTCTGCATGTGGCAGGAAAGGTACCAGCCTATGGTTTACATACACTAGGGAAACGTGATTTGCAGACTAACAGACAAGAACGTATATCAGAACAACAGGCTGGAATACTGGCATTTTTTTCCTCAGTGTCAAAAGTGGTTAGACATATATCATATTTTCCTAGCCTGTCTGAAATGCAAACTATCTTTATGCCTGGAATAACTATTTGTAAATTGCTGTTAAAGGCAAACACATGAGTTCTTCGCTAATGGAAGAAGGGAAATAAGTTTGCTGTGCAAAATGGCACCTGTGAAGAGAAGAAACAAACCCAAGGAGCCAAAGAAAGAAAAGAAAGATGCATATGCAAATATATTTGTACATGTGCCCACACAAATGCATTCACGCGTGTGTGCATATTTTCATTCCAAATGCAAAGTGGGATTGATCTTGGTTAACATTGGACAACAAAAATGTAGACTCCATCTGAAAAGTTATGCTCTTCAATCATATTAATTATATAGAGACAAGTAGGGAGCTCCCATAGTATGAGTAGATTAATCCTAAAGCAGAAGTCTAAGATCAATTCAAGTAATTCTGCCTCCCTCATTTTCCCCCTCAGCCACACAGTAATTTCTGGCTTTCTTTTCTACAACCTGTAAGAGTGTCATCATTGTCTCAATTAATTTAGGAAAAACAAATCCCAGAGCTGTGAAGTGCCATAGCAATGGAGGGCTGAAGGAATAGCCCAGGGATAGAGAGCAGCTCCTCTCCACAATGTAGACTGGGACTAAGCCATATTAAGCCTTGTGGAATACATTTTAATATGCACAGACTTTTTACATAAAGTCTTCTCTTCCTGTTCCTAAAATTTAAAATAAATAAACTTTTTAATGAGAAGACTGAAAAATCTGAATGAATTTTTTATTTTCTTAAATGCTTTGCTTATATCAAAGGTGTTTTCCTGAAGCCCTTAAAATAATCAACGGAGAGTCATTTTCCAACCCAGATGGTAATTTAGAAATATCCAGGACATAAGCCTGTTCTATTTTGTGAGTGTATAAGGGTGACACAACAGTCTCCAGTAGTTCACCAGATAACACTGCTGTTGGGAAAGCCTTCAGATAATGTAGGAGCTGATCTAAAGCAACACAAAATCAGCTTCAATTGAAGTTAAAATTTTAGCTGAATCCCTTTTATTTTAATCAACTTTTTCATTAATATATATTTCTTTGCATTTTCATTTCCCAGTCAGGAACAGAGGTGGAAGTTCAGAAAAGCTTTCTTTTTTTTTGTTGTTTACTGAGAGAGAAGATCTCAAAAAGTCTGTAAGAAAATTGGTTCTTTTAAGGATTTCAACATTCTGAACAGAATCACATAGTCTTCAAGAAGGGAGTTTATATTAATTGAGGTAAATAACTGCATTTACAGAAGAAAGTTTTACTTACTGAATGCATTTCCAGTGAACATCACATGTATGTTAGCAATAATGATACAACCACCAACAGAAGAAATGTGCCTACAGAATGCATTACATTTGAAATTTCCTCCTTCTCAGTAAGGAAAAGATCCAGCTGGATGCAAGGCTTTCTAGTCTACACCTATGTTATACACTCAAAATGCCATGATAGCCTTTACACTATCTGATTACTAGCACCATTTTTCCCTTTACCAGCTGGTGCTCTCCCAGAAATCTTCCAGGGAGCATAAACCAATCCTGACAAATAATCTCAATTCAGCCACCATGTCTTGGAAGGTAGGAGACTTTAAATGCATGGATGTGGGCCAGTACCCACACAACCAAACCCAGAGAATGGGCCCCAATACAATGGCCTCTAATGGGGGAGAAGTTGCTTTAGAATTTTTACTGCCTGTGACTATATGAAACAGCAGTGTGATGAAGTGAAATAAAATACCGAACCTAAATTAATGTGCTTTTGGGGCTATAAGACTAAATTTTTGGTGACAAAAGTGGAGTCAGAGATTGTTACCTTGAATTCATACTTTCCACTCCTCTCCTGCTCTAACTAGAAACAGATGACCTGAAAATCACAATACTTAACCCATGATGAGGTCTCTGATGGGTTCTGGTTTAACCATACATAAGCCTTTTGGCAAGGTATATTTTGAAAGGAATCAGGAAGCCGAGCCAAAGCCTTATTGGGGGGTATTTCTGCCCTTGCTATGTTGTGGTCTCATCATGTCACTCAGGAATGAGGCACTTGCTGTTACATTAAACACAAAAATAACACAGGAAATTGATTTATGTTGGCACAGTTTTCCTATTTTAAATTATTTACCTGAAATCCAAACCAGAACTGCAGTCAAAGTATAGTTCAGAGCTCAGATTTCTTGGGCTCACATGTTAAAGAACTTGACATTTGATCCAGATGGTCCATATGCCTTTGATTACTGTTTTCTGGTAAATAAAATGAAGAGAGTATATACGTTCACTACCACATTGGAAAAAGATAAAATAATGTCAAGAGGTTTATAAAATAAGTTAATGAAAGTAGCCAGAAAGTGAGAACAAATATGTCTGCTTTCACTACAGATCTTTAGTATCCCCTTTTATCTACTGATGCTTGTGTTGGTGTTTGGAGCCAAGAGAAAAGTGCACAAAGATGCCCTGCACATTAGTGAGTAATTAACAAATGCCACCAACTGCAACTGCACATCTTTTGCAAATATGGACTGAAGTGAAAAAAATATTTTTCAGTTTTAAATGTAATGTTTTATCAGCAGATAGAGAACTGGAGGTCAGAGGGCACCTTACCTATAAGGCTGAGATGGGGAATATGTTAAGATATCACATTCAGTTGTGATCAGTTTGATACCAGTTTTTAAAGAGTGCCTGCCAGACTGTACTGTAAGTAGTGGGAGCATTTTTGAGATAGGAGGTTTTTGGTTAACTTTATGATTATCATTAGGTTTTTTCCTCATTCTTTTGCACTTTGGGTCCTAGCCAGAACCTGAAAAGGAAATACCTCTGTACCCCGAGAGAAACTATTTGTGAAGAATTTCTGGCTTGACCTTAAACAGGAATTGTCTGGAATTACAGGAAGGACTTTTTACAAGACTTCCCTCCTAACTTTGCAAATGTAAGCCTTTCAGAGGTATTGGGTGCTTATCAGCAGCTCTGGGAAGCATTTAAAGTTTGTCCAGTTTATAGCTAACAGGGAGAAGTCCTTGCAAATGGCAAAGAATAGTTCCATTTTCTCCGAAAGTTGTTAGTTTCCTGAGTGTGGGCTGGATTGGAACAATATAAAAGCAACAGTAAAAACATGTAGACAAAATAATCTAATTTTCAACCTCAAGGTTTCTAACATGACCATTCAGTGCTACCACAGGCAAGGAAAAGCAGTAAAGAAGGCGAATATGTGTGTGCTTTATTCTGATAATATTAGCTCTTTAAATTAGGGTCCCAAAGTGGACCTTTCCCACTGTGCATGCAGAAGGTACTATCTCTCCATAGCCAAACAGTCTAAAAGCTGCTCTGTGTTACAAAAAGTCTTATTTTGCAAAGCTTTCTGAAAATGTGTATAAATATCTCCGCAAAGCAGAGGTTTCCAAATTCATGGAATGAACTGTACCTGCACTGAGCAATTAAGAGAAAATTTAAGATGCTTGTCAGATACTGATGTGATTGAAAATGTTGCTGTGTAAGTGCCAGTCCATAAGGATGCTGACCTTAGAAGAACTACAGGCATGCTGCAGTCTGTGTTCCACTCGTAACTTCATGCCTATTAGGAAGTTTCTGAAGCATTAGCATGCCCAGATGGCTGGGGCCTCCTGTTTGTTTTGCCTGTGGCCCTGCTCTTTGTTATTGGATATTTACTACAGATTTGTTTTCGGGAGAGTTGCTTGCCTTGTGCATTTACTGGGTGAAGACTTTGGTTACTGCATCTGTACTCAAAAGCGAGAAAACAAGAAAGGTGTTCCAGACAAAATTAATTGCCCTATTCATTTCCATGAAGGAAGACTCATGTTTGCTTGGGGAAATCTCCAACTGTTTTGCTATTGTCACCCTCAAGAAGTAAAAGAAGCTGTCTCTCAAATTCAACTTTTTGAGAAATGACTTTATAACATAATTTCAAGAAAGAGAAGAGGCTTGCCACTTAATCAGAGCTTTTCTTTACTAATATATATGAGTTTTACATTAATGGGATCACTACCTCCTCTTGAAATTTTACTGTTGACAACTAATAGCGTACACTTATGCATGTGTTACAATGTTACATTGAAGAGCTGTTTCTTTGAATCTCAATTTTATTGCGATATTAACTGAGGAACAGTTTAAGATATAAGAGCCAAACTAAATAAATACAGCAAGTTTTAATCCATTTTCAAACTTTCTAATACTGATTAACTGTAGGCCCTCTTCAGATCTACCTGCAAGTCTGCAAGTTGTTGCTGCTATTATTATATTATTAAACATTATTGCTAATTATTTTTACCCACTTAATTAGGTGCAGACTGTATCCACAGGAGATGATTTTGCTCTAGGGATCTTAAAATGGAATTAGCTCACATTCTAAAGAGTCTAGTGACATTTAATTGTAGAATAGTTTGGGCTGGAAGGGACCTTAAAGATCATCCAGTTTCAATCCTCCAGTCATGGTCAGGCACACCTTTCACTAGACCAGGTTGCTCAGAGCCCCAACCAACCTGACCTTCAGCACTTCCAGGTGTGGGGCATCCATGTCTTCTTTGGGCAAATTGTTCCAGTGTCTCACACACTCACAATAAAGAATTTCTTTTTAGCATTTAATCTGAATTTAGTCTCTTTTAGTTTGAAATCATTTCCCGTTGTCCTGTCACAACATTCTCTTGTAAATAGTCTCTCTCCTTCTTTCTGGCAGGCTTCCTTCAGGTACTGGAAGGCTTCAATTAGGTCACTCAAAGCCTTTGCTTTTCCAGCATGAGCAATCCCAATACTCTCAGCCTTTTCTTGTAGGAGAAGTACTCCATCCCTCTAATCACCTTGGTATTTCTCCTCTGGACTTGCTCCAACAGGTCCACGTCCTTCCTGTGCTGGGACCCCAGAGCTGGATGCAGTGTTCCAGGTGGGGTCTCAGCAGAGCAGGGCAGAGCAGGGCAGAACCCCCTCCCTGGCCCTGCTGCCCAAGCTGCTTTGAATGCAGCCCAGGACACGTTTGGCTTTCTGGGCTGTGAGAGCACATTGCCAGCTCATGTCCAGCCCCTCATCCACCAGCAGCCCAAAGGCCTTCTCCACAGGGCTGCTCTCGGGCCCTCTACCCCTCACCCTGTATTGATACTCGACACAGGTACGTTACACTAGACAAAAAAGGCCCCATCATTTAGTGCTTTGCCTACGGTAGCTTCTCAAGCAGTAATAGAATAGATCAAACTTTGCATAGCTTTATCTGAAATAAATTGTGTATCAGCATTACACCTGAAAGCATAGAATTCACTATTAACCTTGTGTGACTCTCTCACTGGCATATCAGTATTCCTAAAAGTGAAGGAATATCAGGCACAGATTTACCAGAAGAGAAAGGATTTTTTTTCACTTTTTCCTGTTAGCCATTGAAGTGAGCTGGTTGTGACATGAGGGAAGAACTAAGCTGAGCTGAGCTGAGATGTAAAGGTTCCTGAGAGCACAGTATCCCTATTTATTTTGTGCTCAATCTGACAGAAATTTGCTATAAAAATAATTCTGGTTTTAATTCCTTATTATGTTAATATAATAAATGTATTTACCTAAGCTAGTAAAAGTGGCCAAATTCATGTACTGTTTCTTTAAATATTGATCCATTTCAAATTATGAAATATTCTTCAGCAAATGATAGTTGACAGTTCAGCCAATAGTGTGCATGTCTAAATGTTTTTCTTGCTTTGTTAGTTAAGCATTCTGTCTCCTACCCACTGAGGAGATGTATTTTTAAACACACAGCCAGAGCCAAATCCAGAACTTACGTACAATAACCAATTGAATACATTTTCATTAATTCACCAGTATTTTTGACTCTGTGTTTTATATTTTAAAGTAAAATCTATGAATAGTGGAAACCAGTTCAATTTAGTATCTTGAGCTAGGCAATTCAAATAATTTTATTTTTTTTATGAAAAAATTAGGTGTCCTAATTGTTTCATGTCTGGTTGCACACAGATGTCATTGTAATGATGAATGAGTGGTGAAACTATTGGTGAAACTATGAGGTCCCCGGCAGAGCCCCAAGTAGTGAAGGCCAAGTTTCCTGTTGGAACAGCTCTTTCCAGCTCCTTCCATTGAATTCTTGAGTAAAAATTGCTCCAGGCAGTTTTGTGCTGATAAACCACACAATGCTGACCAACATAGGACTGGGTTCAAACCTGGAGGAGGCTGCACACGAAGAGGTCGTCATTTCCTAACACTTAACTTGCAGCCCCAGCAGAGGGTTCCTCTCGAGGACATTGATGATAGCCTGTCTGCTTTCAGAAATTGAACAGTGTTATTTGGGCATGCATACATGAAATTTTCCATCCAGTATCTTCGTTCTGGAAAGAAACACTTGTCAGGAATTACTACATTTTTCATTTTATTTACAAGGAAAACAATTCTGCCAAATATTGCTCCTCCCATCTAGACTTTTTCCTATCCAGACAGTAGCCTCTAACTGAACATTTCCCAGCCTCTAACTGAATATTTCCCAGTTTTTATAGCTTCTTAATGACATCTGTTAAGCACTGAAATAAATATAATTTATAAGAATGGCATGTTGATAATATATATATATTGTGTTGTACCTAATAGTAACTTTTAAGTACCTCCATCTTTGGCAACAGTAAATAATATTACTGTTGCCAATGAGAACTTCTAGACCTGTGATGGTTACTAGTGCTTTGGAGTAGTATGTGTTTCACAAATCAAGAACTATGGAATTCTATTAAGTAGTGTATCTAATATTTTATTTTATCATGTTATAGTTAAAATTTCTTCTCCAGTTACAATTGAAAGCAGACAAGCTGCAGAAACACAATGGCTAATGAAATGTATCATGATCAAATGCTCCACATGATGAAATGCACATCCTTGTCCACAGACTCCAAGTAGACATGGCTATTGCTTTCCTCACACTCTCCTTTGTGGATTCACAGACTGACAAAATGCTGAGACCATTCCATATCGTCCCCCTCACTGTAAAATTTATCCAATATTTTCAGTACAAGAATATTTTTTTTTCCTTACTGGCTGATCCTCTGTTATGAAATTTACCCCACTTCTGTGTGCAGGGAGAACATCTCAATTTTCCAGCTCCAAAATATGTACTTTTGTGCCAGAGTCAACAGGAAAAGTAGGCTTACAGGATCCAACCAACTTAGTTTTGTATTTCCCTGATGCCCAAACAACCGGAAAGCAGCAGGACCAAAACATTTCATAAATTTCTTCCTAGGTGGTACAGACACTAAAGCAGGATGTTTGGATCTTTGGCCAGTCCCAGTAGGAATATTACAATACAGGAAAAATTTGTGCATAATACACACATTTATGAGGGATGTTTAAGACTTATCTGGACAACACATTAGAGAGTATGCTTTAGGGAACAGTCCTGATCTGCCAAGCAGTTGAACCACTTTATGTAGAAGGCTTTTACACGTTCTAATCTTATTATTGGACCCATTGTTATTGTGTGGTTCAGTGGCCACACAGGTGGTAAGTCTCTTCCCTTCACCACCTTTTCTGTTGCCTTAGGTTATGAATCAGGTAACCCTGATGTCTTTCATTCCTTTCAATGTGAGAATAATAATTTCTGTAACAATAAAAGCTAAAAAAACCTTCCTAGCAAGAGAGGAAGTTTAGCAGAAGACGAAGACATCAGTGGATGTTATGCCCAGATTTTTACCTGTATGCCCATGTCAGTGATGTCAGCTCTACTTCTAGAGGAAGCTAGAAAAAGATTTAGTTTGGTTTCTTATGCTAGATGCATGTAGTTAATAGAATGTTCATTGATAATTCTTTTTGTAATCAGAAGTCAAACGATACTCAATGACCTACTTCTGTTTTATGCACTGAATAGATTTTTTTTACTTATTATTAACTTTTATGTTCCTCTAGACATCTCTTTCTGCTAGGCATTACACAATCACCAGGAAAAGAATATCCCATCCCAAAGAGCTTATGATCCAAGTGGTCAAGGTAAAACCAGAGATATAGTGAATTTTCCTATGTCACCTGATAAGCAGGAGGATAGAAACAAAACCAAAACACAGTCTTCTTGATTTTTGGTCTCTCCCTTGGTTTTCTGAATCACACAATTTTTCTTGGAAATACTCTTTGAAATCTGTTTTCTTTTGATGTAAAAAAGAAATGTGGTACATTATGTTACTACTTTGTACTCTTCATTCATGTGAGTCAAGTTGATACACCCTTAGCTGGTCAAGCTGTTTTTGCTGATCCCTTCACATTAGAAGCAAAACCAAAAAAGGTTTTGCCTGACATCAAAGCCATATTTATTCTGTTTGGAAATAGGTGGGAATTTGAACAAAGATTGTGTGAGGAAGGATAAATTGTCAACATCTGAACATATTGAACTCTTTTTTTCAAATCCTGATCAGTTTGAAACATATTGACTATAGTTCTCATGCATCTTCAATCTTTTTGGTGATCTTGTGTGATGTCATTGTGGGGTTTTCTTCTGCAAATTGTTTCAAAGCATCACAGCACATAAGACTTTACTGCCCAACAGAAGTTTGTTAAGTAAGAATATTAGAATATTGTCCATGATGTTTTGACCTGTCTCTCCTGAGTTCACAGTCTCATTTCACCATCTGTTGGGCCAGGAAGAGAAGCTCATTGTGCAAACTGTCTTCCTGGTCAACTACGAATGGTGTTCTCCAGGGAACGTGTTGCCTGAGTTCTCTCCACTGACTGCACAGAGGATAAGATGATGATAGTCTAGATGACAACTTGCAGTTAGCTAAATCTAGGTGAGATTAGTTTTTCCACTCAATAGGTTAATATCTTAACAATCAGGAAAGAAAAACCAAACCCTGCAGTTTAGCGATGGTATAGCAATTTGTGATAATTATTAATTCTATAATTCTGTCATGATGGCTTTAGTTTTTCTGTGGTGTGTGGCATTCTTCCATGAATGTTAAAACTTCAAAATATCACCATTTTTTCTTTAAGCACCTAAATATGCTTAAAAAGCCTCCAAGGGTTTAATCGAGCACTTAAAGTCTAATCTTCCTCCAGCAGGTCTGCTGAGTCAGAACCCTTATTCTCATCTAAAAAAGAAGCCTATATATTCACAGTAGTTTACTGTTTTTCCTCCTTTTGTGCTTAATGTCCGTGGATATTCTAGTGAATGAAATTACTGATTGTAGGTTTTGCAGGAAAATTGAATCTTAGGAAATATTAATGGAAAACTAATTTTGGTTCTGTGTAAGGGAATTACACAATTGCTCTGTAGAGGGAATTCTGGATTCTAAAAGCTGTGGTCAAAAGCTGGGGAGCAAAAGTAATGTTATGTGAGCACTGTCTCATCTGAAATATCTAGAGCGGCTCAGATTTTATATATTTGGAAGGATCTGCTAGAGTACAATTGAAAGACTACAAAGCATTTACACAAAATAGGCAGCAATTTTGAATCACTATGTGCATGAGAAAATTGTAAGCTGCTTATAAAAACTCAAACAGAACATGTCAAATGACATTCATCCAAAGGCTTCAAACCCCACTGTTTCACATTTGAATGGTAAGTGAGGACTGAAAATATTCCTTCTAGATTAAATACTACCCATGTCTTGCAGGACTACAATACATTTGAAAGACATCAATGGCTGCAACCAAAGCTAAAGGATGATCTACTTCTCTATATGAGTAAAACAGGTGAAATCTTGGTTCCTAGAGGATGTGGAGTTAAGGAAGTTATGTATGGGTGAGATGCTGGATTCTAGGGTATCAGTTTAGAATAGCATATGGAAGATTTTTGAAGAATTTTGTGCAATGGGAAGTGGCTGTACTGCTCTGATGCTGTGGACAGCTAATATATTGGTATTGCAGTCCACAGGTGATCAAACTCAAAAACTAAGTCCGTAGAAATTTTGTGATTGGTTTAAAGGTCAAGAAACATTTCAGACCAGTACTGAATATCACAAGATTTGTGATAAAATCTCAGGAGCTGGCAACAGGAAGTGTAAGTTGCGCTCAGTTTTTTTTTCCAGTGAAAAACCCCAATCTTTTTAATTTTTATTTTTTTCTTAAAATTAGTCCATACAGATATGTTCTTTCATTTGACTCAAGTAAAAAATAAAAAGTAATTTTTCACTGACTATTTCAGTTAAGCAGTTTTCACACTTTTGTAGTGAATTCCCATTGCTTATTTCAGATAGTATTTTCTAAGCAATTTTTTTTCCTGCTATTATATAGTGGAAATGACTGTCTCCATAAGCATTTCATTGCTAAGATTTATTTTGTTTCAGATAAGTCCAAACAACTGTGAGTTTTTATTTTCCATATATTACTTGCCTGAACTAAAAAATTGTTTTGGAAACCTGGGAAAGGAGAGCAAAACCTGGGCCATGTTTCATATGAATCCTTCCTTGTTTCTCCTGCATAATTTCTCAGACACAATACTGCTGATGGCAACAGCAGGAGACCTCTGTCTTTGTGACTTTGTCACAACTGAGCAGTCAGCAATGGGGACTATGGGGAGAAAATGCAAACACGAATGTGCACACACATTGATCATTAATGCATTTCCTCTGTCAGCAGCTGCATACCTTAGAAGCCACTATAGCAAAATAGGAGTTTAGTGGCTTTCATAGCTTGAAAGTACTGTCAGAATCAGACTCAGGAGCCATTAATGTTATTTCATATAGAGTTATCTTTTTGAAAATGAAGAGTTAGCTCCCACTGCTATAGAAGCTGCCAGGTGTGGAAGATGGTGAAGATGAGTGACTTCTGCAGCCATAAATGTCTTAGAGAGAATACAGTGTAAATCCACATGAACAATTACCTTTTTTTATTATAAGCAAAACTTCTTATCCAGAAATTATATATATATTTTTAATGTGTTGCACTGATAAACAGATTTCTTTGCTAATTACCAATGAAGAAAAAGTAAACCTGTTGCTGTAAAAGTTGTGTAAAACTGTCTTTTGATCCACTGAACAAAATGATAAAAAGAAATAAATGGTTTTGAGGGCACTCTGAAGTGAAAGTAATTTTGGTATCACGAGTGAAATGCAATGTTAAGAAAAAGTCATCTCAATGCATTTAAAAATGAAAAATGTTACTTCATATCAGGTTTTTTGTGGAGTTGTTATGACACCTGGTCAATGCTGAAAGAAAGAACCATTTAAACCCAGAGAAAATGGAAAGATTAAAGTAAAATACTAAAAATATTCCCCTTTTCTTTCATTAGGTTTAACTCACTACTTTCCTTCCTTTTTTCCCCTTATTCAGCAAGCATCTGGTAAGGGTTTTGGTCAACCAATGACTTTTGACTGAATACAAATTTAGCCCAGCTCTAGTAAATCTACTTTTGATTTATACGACCTGAGCTACCATTTTGTAGAGAGGCACACAGAAAGAGGCAATGAATCAATAATAGATCACAAGTGAAGAAAATAATTTGAGCAAATGTCACTGTAATTTGACAGAAATAGGGAGTGTGGAAAGAACTCAACAAGAATTTAGACTTTGCTATACAGGAATTTTGGCTGCACCAAATAGTGAAGCATGATCACTTCCTGCTTGCTGCCTTGTTATAAAGGTATTATTATTTGCTCTTATAAAACACGTCAAGGATCAATGATTAAATGTCCAGGGTATAATTTTAACATGAAGATCACTCAATCATTAAATTTGTTAGTAAAATATGGAAGCTAATATAGTTTGACTATGATCAGTATTTTATTTTCTGTGATATGAAATAAATGGGATAGCATCTGAGGCAATATGAACTTCAAAATATTAGAGTATATGCTGTGGAGTATATATGTTCATGCTGCTGATTTCCATGTATCCCTGATTTCTAACAAGACTTCTTTCTTGAAATTGCTGACAATATCAGCATTGCCTTCAATAATGGCAAGTTATTTGGCTTTATTCTAGGACTTGTCTACAGTCTTTGATCTAAACATCTTGATGTTTTGAGATGCTGAAGTCAAAGAATGGTTAGAGGTTTAAAAAGCAACACTCTGTAAAACCATTAATAAAAATGAGATCTCTAACTCATTTTAAAATGCAAGGTATTTTTAGACTCCAAATAAACATGCTAATGAGGTGTTTTTATCAGATTTATTTCTATGCTGAGTCTCAAATTTTTAATTCTCATTGGGATCGATATTACGGGACTAACATATCATTCAGTCAATGAAAAAATTAGACACTGTAAAAATATGTTTTCGTTATAAAGCCTATTCTTTGGTGGGTAAAAGCACATCTTTTTATTACTACAGCAGTCCTTTGGGCCGTGGAATGTGATCAAATGTATGTGGTAATCTCCTGTTTCAACCAGTGTTATGGCATTTGTTCCTCGGTAATGCATGGCATAGATAAGTGAGTATTCAAAAGTGTTAATGAGTACTGAAGATATCACACATTTAGGAGGAACGAAAAAATAATCCAAAGATTTGTGCCAGAACTGTGTTACTAATTTTCCTGCTATTACATTTCTAGAAATCAGAATTCTAGATTCAGTATAATATTAATTGGTGGTTGCATTTCCTATGTCTGTTGAAATTTTCAAGCTTTTAGTTATGTTCTGTTGACTGTGATAGGGAATTATGACTAAACAAGAGAATAAATATTCTTTGTCAGAATTTTTTAGCCATGTTTAATTGTGAAGTAGACCTGAGATGCAGATCTGCAGATCAAGTTGCAGGTCTGCTACAGTTCTGTTGTAACAGCCATGACTTCTTGCTGTGCTGAGGTTCTGGCATCATTTCCAGCCTACTGGGTCCTCCAAAAGCGTGGACTTTTTTATTTATTGGGAAAGAAAAGAATACCTAAAATATCACCTGGAAGCCTTGTGCTCAGAAGGAGTAATGAAAGCTGAGGAGGGTAATTATTGGAAAGGCTATGTATAAGTTGCAGCTTTCCCACGTCTATCAGTACATGACCTGAGGACTGCGTAAGGACTGTGCAATTTGATCAAACAAGAGTCAGCAAAGTTTGGTTTTCCACAGAAATTTTGGGAATATTACAGAGAAAACAGAACAAATAAGTTTTCTTGAAGTATCTAAAAGGCTTTGTTCCAAGACAGAAGGAAAAATAAGAAAACACCCCCAAAGAGACTTTTTAACACAGTCCTTTCATTAAGCCAAATAGAATTCATCACTTCCTGTTAACAAACTTGGAGCTTTTATATTCATGAACTATTAAACACTTGAATTTTCTACAAGATCTAAGTCCCATTGTTTGTAGTAGTTTGTTACAAGTGAAGGAAAAGGTAAAGTTTAGAGTACAATGTCTAATGAATTCTGAAATTATGAAAACTGGTATTTTATCCTTATTTAATTAATGGAGATCTGCATATTGGTCAGAAAACTGTCTCATGTCCATATACTCTTTTTTTTTGTTTCACCTTTCAGGTACCCTTGTTATTTTAATTATGAATGTATGTGGGTGTGTATAATGTCCCTCTCAAGAAGACTTAACAAGATCTGCTACGAGATATTTTAATATTACAAATCTGAAAGAAGTGTCAATGTCTGTGTCACTCTTTGACCCGAATGTTCTGAAAGTAAACAAAAATTTAAAGATTATCTAGAAATGAAGGTGAAATGATACAGTATTTACAGCAGTTACATGGCAAATAACTATATTTGGCATCCTTAGATGAATTTTTTTTTTCATATAAGACTTTTATATGTCTTAGAGGTAGTGTGAAGGTTGGTTTGGACATACTTCATCAGTATTTCTGAAGATCCAGTGAACACTGGTAAAACAACAAAAGTCTTCCACCACTCTTGACATGAAAAGACTGGGATTTTTACAGAAATCTGGTGTCCAGTGACGTCCACTTGGATGAGTCCAACGCTCAGATTCATAAGACCCTCAGAGGCAGGCCACCAGCTGACAGCCAGAAGAGGCTGGAGGAGTTGGTCATAGAATCACACAGTGATTTGGGTTGGAAGGGACCTTTAAAGAGTATCTCCTTACACCTCTCCTGCCACAGTCAGGGATATCTACTAGCCCAAAGTGCTTAAAGCAAAGATGGGGCATCCATAGCTTCTATGGGAAGTTTGTTCCAGTGTCTTACCACTTTGATTGTAAAGAGTTTTTTCCTTATATCTAAGCTAAATCCAAGCTCTTTTAAGTTTAGAACTGTTACCCTTCATCCTATTAGTACCTGTACTGCCTATACCACTAACAAATGTATTAACCAGTATGAGCCCCTAAGGGTCACCCCTAGTTACTCACCTCCATTTGGGCATTGAGGCATTGACTACAGCTCTGTGGATGCAGCCATCCAGTCAGCTCCAGCCAATTCCTCATCCATAAAACCGTCCATCCATCAAATCTGTATCTCTTCACTTTGTCCCCAAGGATGTTCTGTGGGACCGTGGCAAAGGCCTGGCAGAAGCTGAAGTAGGTGGTATCAGTTGCTCTTCCATTGCCCACCAACAGAGTCACTCCATTCTGGAAGATGACCAGATCAGTCAGGCCTTTTGTGAAGCTGTGTTGGCTCTCTCTAATCTCCCCCGTCATCCGTATGCCTTGCATAGCTTCCAGGAAGATCTGGTTAATGATCTTATTGAGTACAGAAGTGAAGGTAACTAGCAGGTAGTTCCCAGGGTTCTTAATTTACCCTTTTTAAAAATGGGGGTGATGTTTCCCTTTTTCTGGCCACTGGTGATTTTGCCTATCTGGTGTGATTTTTCAAATACAATGGAGTGGCTTAGCAACTGAATTTGCTGGTTCCTTCAAGACCCTTGTCTCATTTATCAGAGATAAATGATACAATTTATTTTGTCTTCTTTTTCTGAATAATGTACCTGTAAAAGCCATTTTTATCAATCTTCACATCCTTTGACAAGGTTCAGCCAGGCCTTAGCTTTTCTGATCCCACCATACACTCCGGAGAAGTATCCCTATATTCTTCCTGGGAAGCATAACCCTTCTCCCACTGCCTGTGTTTTTCCTCCTTGTGTTTTATTTTGAGTGAGAGGTCCTTACTCAGCTATGCTGGTCTACTGCCTTCCTCCTGACATCAGTGGTGCTTTCCTGCAAGGCCTGCAGTGCCTTCTTCTCTGTGTTCCAAATTTATGGCCAACATTTTTTCATCTTACAGATCTGTGGAGAAGTAGAAGCATACTTCCAAACATTTAAATTCTTGAAGTTTGCAATACTGTGGAGTACTCTGTCAAGCAGACTCTGTAAAGTTCAGAAAAGGACAGAAATTGTCCCCTTTTCTCTTAAGTGAAATTTCTTGTGTGGGAGGCTGTTGTCCTGAGGCAGCAGGCTTCACTTCATGGTACTTTTAATATTTTGTTTAGTATGGAGAATGGATAGCTGAAAAAAAGAAACAAATTTTCTAAGTTTGTCTCAAAGCTAGAGTACAACCTCTCTTGTAGTCACATAACTACACAAGGCTGGAAACAAAAAGCCTGGGATAACCATTCACACTGCGTTTACTCAACTATTCATTCAACTATTTATATTTTACTGTCATTTAGTTGCTTAGGAATTATTTTTTCCTTGTTAAAAATATTTGTTTTTCTTTAAGTCTATTTTAAACTGTTCTCAGGAATAATAATTCATTTTAGATTCAGAATATGATGGCAGGGAGGGTATCAGCTGAAACCTTTACACGGGTCTTGCTGCCATACTGAATGTATGTAATTGGTCATCTTTTCACCTCTGTCCATGCCATTCTGGGTCCAGCTCTCCATAAAACCAGTATATACCAATATACATGGTGATACTGTACACACACTGAAGCACATTTTTTCTCATAGTTTGCAACAGAACTAAGTTTGACAATACTAATGTGTTGTTTTTTTTTTCAGCTACCAAACCAAAACTAACCATTTGTTAGTTATTGAAAGCTGTATGATTTTCAGGAAAGAGAAATGCATTTTTATAAATAACACATTTATTTCCTTGTGTATTTGTTATGGTTATCATAAACCTTTAAGAACTTCCCACAAGTAATCAGCAGATTATAATTACTCCACAATTTACAAGAAAAAAATTAATTTTCACTTGAATTTTCCCCATCTGCTTTTCTACAGGTACCGTGTGCCTAATGTAGTTTATCATTTGATTGCATTTGACCCAGCATTCATCTGATGCCATTGAGAATATCACTTCAGTTAGGAAGTGCAGATAGGGACTTTTCAATTGTAGAAGTCACTTTATGAAAACAGTTTTATCACTATAGTATCACACGGAGAAAAAGTGATCTAAAGTGTTTATTTTTTTATAAAAATTCTTTTCAAAGTTCCTATAGAAGAGCCATATTTTCTGTACAATAGATTAGGTGAAACTTTAGAAAAATCTGAAGGTTATGATATCTACCCATCTGTCAAGATAACTGGAAAAGCTGTTAAGCTCCTGTGTGGAAGAGACAGCTGAAACAGTAAGAGACACTGCCTAAAGCACATTTTTTTTCTGATAAATTGGTTAAGATTCAGATATATAGTGTGAGTTATCAGTCATCTGAATGTGCAGCTGGGGAAGTGAGTGTCAGATGACAGGAGCGTTTCTTTGCAGAGTAATGAAATCACTAAAGAAGCACAGAGAAACACAGGAGTATTTCTGTGCATCTAAATGAAAACTAAAAATTCATACTTAGCATATTTGCTGTTTTAAGGCACAGTACTACAGATAAATAAAAAACTGCTGGTCTTAAGGCTCTATAGTGTGTAGGAATTGAGATTTTATATATGACATTTATATCCAGGATGTAATAGAATAATGCAAGAGAAATATCTGACTCAATGATTAATTTCTTCCCTAACGGAAAAGAAAAACAGAGAAAAGCCTGAATACTAACACGACTATGTGTTGTAGCCTGTATTTGCCTTCCTGCTATGTTCAGAAGTATTTAAGAAAAAAATGTAAAGATTCTTCCCTAAGAAGAGGAGGAAGACTTGGTTAAGAACAAAGGGAAGGCAGGTGCTTTATGTCTCCAATATCAAAAGTGAATAGTACCAAGTTTTACTCCCTTATCAGTGACTAACAGGCACTAAATAAAATGGGAGATCAGGTAGGCTGAAACTGCTTTGAGCCCAAGTATAAATTTCATATTTGGTACAAAAAGAAAACAGTTTTGTGTAGCCTGTCTGATTATGAACTCAGCCATATGGGAAAAAAACTATCATTACTTTGTCCAAAACCAGATTTTTGCTCCAAAATCTCAGCTAAAGGAATGTTGAACCTTTTTTTTTT
>VZSE01006462.1:8317761-8383907 GCA_013398275.1 Promerops cafer
TTCATATATATATATATATATATATATATATAATATGGTGTGCAGAGCTGGGTCTCAGAGAATTCCTGGTAAGAAGAGGGTTTACCTGACATGGTAGCAAAAAGAGGAATGGGCATAGGGATGTTTGGGGCTGACGTGTGCCAAGGCACTGGATGGTTTGGGAGGACACCATTTTGCAGGACTCAGTGCTCCTCTGCACTTTGTGTTTATCATCTAAAATCTTCCATTTTTAATATTTTTTTTTTATTATTCCTACCATGATAGAAACAGGAAAAAAAAAAAAGAGAAAATAGGGGAGAACATTCTGTAGCACATCTGAAAAAAGATGGTTTTTTCAGGCATAAACATTTTTGAGACACCAAGAAATTCACAGTTTATAGCCTTTAACAGCTTATTGGGTATTGTGATCCNCCTAAAACTCTTTGATTAAAAAAAAAAAAAAAAAAGTGTAAAGTTTGATTTGTATCAAGATTTTTTTTCTTCCATTATCCCTACGCATGCACTCTGTAGGAGTGGCTTTCTGCATGACCACGGGTATTCTCTTAGGAAGAAAAGGCACTTTCAGGATAGGATTTTATTTTAAATTTTTCTCTGTATACTGTTTAGCTGCTGATATAAAACTAGTTTATAACTTAAAAAGAGAGAAAAAAATTGCTTAGTTTGCCTGGAAACAAGAGCATTCAAATCTGTGCTCTTTTGCTTCAGCTGCAAAGAAAACTTCTCTTTCTTCCCACAGATCTAGATAATTCTTGTGTAAGCATTATCAGCTTTCATGTAGCCTCTCTTTCCACTGTCTACTTAGTCTGCAAGTCCTCATATATCTTTTATTTTCATGCCCACTTTCCCTCCGTGCGAAGTTCAAGACCGAGGACAGCAGAATGTTCAGAGGGATGATGCTGCCTCCTGGCACACAGCTGTAGTGGATAACAGCTTGGTTAACCACCTACTCAATATTTTGGATAGCAGTTTATCACTTGATATTACTAGTACAAAGCTGCTGCCTAGACTAGTTCTTCCTGAGTGCATTTCTTGTTTATTTAATTACTTTATATTTAATCACATTTTAGTGAAATTGGATTCCTAACTTAGGGATTGATTTTTGCTTTACACCTGCTGATGGAAAACATGCTACTTTTGGGAGGTGGACATACAGGACGAAGGACTAGTCTTGAAATCAGGCTCCCAGCACACTCAAGGCAGCAGTATTGTACCCTTTCATGGTATTCTTTGTCTGACCACTGCTGCCTGCCTTTAACACATTAGATAGATATTGGATAGGACAGAAGATGATTTAAGTTTTGGTTGTTTGATAGCTATTCTTTGAAAAAATGACCTATCCTGAAATAGTTTGGTACAAATGATGCAGCTGAAAAGGCACAAATTTAATATCAAGAAGCTATGGATTTTGCAGGAGGTGGCAATCTGATGGATCACTTTACTAGCTCAGTCATAGCATGACATACTATCCTGCTTCTTAAAGTAAAGGGTGAGGAATAAGAAACAAAAAAATGTCCTTTTTCTTTGCCTGTTGACATGGAGTTCAATATGTGAATAGATTCACCTGTAATTTTATAGCTGTGTCTCTGTCCAATTTTCTTACCACCTCTCCCCTTTTCTCAGGACAAAAGAAAAGTATGGGACTGGATTGCTGGCTGGCCTTCCAAACACCTAGAAAAAAAATTGATATGATTTGAGTCTTTATAATTAAAATCCAAGATGTCCCATGCAAAAATTAGCAAGTTTTGAGTGCTTCAGAGCTGGGACAGAATCTCAGGTGAGGCTTCTGCCTTACGCAGGTAAGCCTGAGGCTGATTTGATGCTCACTTCTCACACTTTTATAGCCAACCCACTTTGCACAGGCTGCTTAGCCCTAAATTGCACAGTTGCACGAGAAGAGGCTCAGGCTGCAGAGCTCGGTGTGATGCCTCTTCCTGTGTGGCCACTCAGCCCCTTGCCTGTGTCTGGCATGGTGCCCTCATGCTGGCACTGCCTTTTGCTGGTTGTTTTCACCTAAAGCTCTTTTGCTCCTCCGTGATCCCTGAGATGTTGGCAAATCATTTCACTGATGAGGAGAAAGCAGCAGAAGTTTCTCTCTCTCCTACTCTTTTCTTCCTGTCAGTAAAGAAAGTGTGAATGTGGCTTCAGGGCTGTGGAGGTCTGAGCTGTTCCTTTTTTTGAAATTATTCTGTTTTCCAATGCCATTGAGACAAATAAAGGTGGAATTGTTTTTAAAACCCTTACTTAGGAAATTCAAGGTAACAGAGAGGAGAGAGAAGGAGGGGGCATCCCAGTTCCTGGCCCATGGACTGTTTCTAACAAAATGAAATTATGAGGTTACATTATCTCTTTTTACTTATCTATTCATATATATATATATATATATNAAAGAGGAATGGGCATAGGGATGTTTGGGGCTGACGTGTGCCAAGGCACTGGATGGTTTGGGAGGACACCATTTTGCAGGACTCAGTGCTCCTCTGCACTTTGTGTTTATCATCTAAAATCTTCCATTTTTAATATTTTTTTTTTATTATTCCTACCATGATAGAAACAGGAAAAAAAAAAAGAGAAAATAGTGGAGAACATTCTGTAGCACATCTGAAAAAAGATGGTTTTTTCAGGCATAAACATTTTTGAGACACCAAGAAATTCACAGTTTATAGCCTTTAACAGCTTATTGGGTATTGTGATCCACAGAAATATATATGTGCAACCCGCTAACCTTTATTTTACTACTATTATTTGTCCATCATATCACAGATGAACTGTAAGGATGTCATTACAGAGATGATAATTGAGGTTTGCTTATGAACTGAAATGTAACACTACCCTGCCCTGACTGTGACAGCATTACCCTTTATATCAAGTGACAGTTCCAGTCAGTGCACATAATACTGGAATCCTTGTGCTTAGTTAAACCTACTGTGGTGCATATCATATTTGGTATGAGAAGATTTTTCAGCGTAAAAAATGCCACATTGAGTGTGCAATAATTGTACTGATATACCAAAGTAAAAAGAACCAATAAGATTACATTCACCTTTTCATTACAATCCCCTCTTCAGAAATACTTGCAAAAAAATCCTAAAACATCAAGGAACTTCCAAAGATGTTACAAATGCCATCCCCTCAATTTTAAGAGAAAGGAAGTAGGAAAAGAAGGAAAGGATTATTCTTCTCAGATGGAGGAAGACTTACTGCTTTAAAGCTAACTTATTGGGTAGTTTGGAGCAAATGATAAAGTGCTGTATAGACACAGGTTAAACATTCAAGAACACTATTCAAAAAAAGGTTCAAGAAAACTCCATGTTTTCCATTAGGGTGATTTCCTTATGTTCTGTGTCACATGACTGTTCGGAAAAATAATGAGTTAATGATTATACCTTGCAACTAAATAATCTAATTAGTAATTAATGTCATGTGTGCAAATTACTTTAGAAATGCATCATGAGTTCTAAATGTTATCTTCATCTGCAACAATATTTCAGTATTAAGTTTTTCATTTATTCTCAGAGAAGTGAAAAAATCCATATACCAACATTTTGCTAGGCATTTGTGCATAGCTAAAAAATAATATGAGCTATTACTTTTCTCTCTGTATTATGAGCAGAACTAACTCTCCAGCCAGAGAAACCTCTATCCTTTAAAGAAAGGACAGTCAATTTTCAAAGCTCTGCCAGAGACATGAACAGTTTAACTGAGAAGATGAAAAGTTTGAGTACATATAAGGTGAATTTATTATATATACATATACTGTTATGTATCCTATAAAGCATAAGTAATTAAGGGAGGGATGCTTCTAAATGCCTGACGTAAATCTGAGGCTTGTCACCTTTGCATTTTGTCTGATCTTAGTTACTGGTGTTAAAAAGAAGGCTGATGAAATAATTAGTCCTCAGGCTAGAATTCTATGCATAGTTAGAAAATCTTAAATTGCATCTAGAAATGCCTAATTATTTTATAATTAATAAATATGTTTATATATTATTAATAATTAATAAAAACGAATGGATATGACTAATTAATGAACTAGGAAAAAACCTGACATATGGTAAATGCCACATCATGTCAGAAATTTATGTTTTCCAGTAGTGTTGAGTAGTAAAACCAATGTGTTCATTATATAAGGTAATATGTGTGAAAACCTGGCTTCAGATGTATTTTTCTGTTCCCAAGCTAATTGTACAAAATTATTTTTGATGAAGGATGAAAGAAATTCAAAGTTTTGTAATTCTCAACAAGAAGAGAATTTCCATACCAGAGAGAAGCACATTCCCTACATTCTGACAGAATACAACACGTGGTTTTAAAAACACTGAAAAATATAAATCAATTTATAGAACTATTTCATTCAGAACTGTAGAAAAGACAGTTTTCCAGTTATTTTGAGTTAACCTGGTGAGAATGCTGCTGCTAAAATTGTCCCTTGGGCAGGGGATCTTGGTGAAACTCTGGCACCTCCCTGCCCTGCCTGTGTCAGCCACTGCCACAGGAATAACCCTTGTCTCAGGTACCAGCAGAAACATTTGTGGTGTGCCTGGAGTTATAGACTGTAAAACAGGCTGTATTCAAGCCCAAAAGAAATTTCTTTTGTTAAACATAGTATTCATTCAACTGTGCCATTTTGGGAGGTATAATAAATGACTGTGGCTACTTCTTCAGCTGAGCTTGAAAGCCTTCAGCAGTTTCCTTTCATTCTGTGAGCACTGTCGATTGCTGTGTGTAGACAATTTTGTGTTAAGGAACAGCAGGACAAAAGCTCAGTGAATGGTAATGAACTTTATACAGCATAGTGGTTAGCTGGTAAAATCTTTGCAAAAAGGCACAGGGAGCTATAGACAGAGACCAGTAGTGATAATTCACATCCCTTCAACTCTAGCTGGCTTCTTCCCTGACACGAGGGAGGCTGCATGCAGCCTAGACCCTTTCTCCTCCTCACAGACCTGGACTTTGCCCTTGTGTCCCTCTGGCTATCAAGCCCAGTTGGCAGCTGCAGCAGTGTCCTTCCCTCAGGCTTTTTTGAAACAGGAGGCAGCTCAGTACTGGATATATCCCCTCAGCTTTCCAGACTGCCAAAGGAATGGGAAATGTCCCACATGGCATTGCTTACATGTAAGGCAAAGCAGAAAGTGGCTCCATTTAGAGTTCTTTTGTAAATGAGTTTTTGAAAAAAAAGCCTTTCTTTTATACCCCACTCTTATGAGTGTTTTCCATTCACTCCCCTTGCCCGTTTTCAGCCCTGAGCTCTTCGCTAGCTGTCTGACATGTCAAATGGTAGTTCCCTGTGGAGAGATGCAAAGCCATTTTGTCTGACTTGCTTTGAAATCAGTTCCTGTTACCTCAAAACAAGCAGTAGGAAAGACCTTGACATAACCTGGCCCAAAGAGGAAAAAAAAAAAATATGGTCCTACAAGGAAAAAATGGAAAAGTAGCCATGCACAGGAGAAACACTATGCTCTGGTTCATGTTACTTTGAGGTTGTTTATATTAATATTAAAAGGTGAGCTCCAGGAAGGAGATAAGTTTACACAGGATAGAATTTGTGCAGATTCTAGTTGTATGATGGAAACAACACCTGCTGAAAACACTGAAACTTGCATATATTTTCCATGAAAAACTACACACTTATTTTTCTCCTTCATCCCAACTATTATATACATCGCTTATTCTTCTTTGTATTATGTGAATGAGGATTAAATGCACAGGCTGCCAATGGAAAATTCAGTCTCCACATCTCCTATGTAAACATGAACTTTTAGCATTTACCCTGACTAGACTTTTCAAATAAATACCATGCAATCCAGGAAATGTTACTGAGGCTCTTGTAAAGCTGGAGTTGTTTCATTTTATACACCATCATTATTACCAAAAAGCAGTTGGTTCAGAGTGACTAGATTAACTGATTACAAAATCTTCTCTGGAAAAACATCCACCCTCCCTTTCTAGATTCCGCCATGGGGCACACAAAGCATTCATGTCTCTGAGCATGGTCTGGTGTCAGAAGTGACACCTCACTTACTGAGAATAATTTCCTCATTCGACCAGGTGAAGAGAAAATAAATGGGAAACGTGAATTAAAACCCAAGAAAACGTGAGCTGGAATTAGCTGTATTGATGCAGATAGATGTTAAAATGAAGATTCCCTTGTGCTGCATAATATTACACATCTCTTTTCCTCTTTATGTGGGCTGTTTGTAACAGGCTCCAGTGTGAGAGCACAAACAGCCTGCTCCTGCTTTATTTCCAGCAGAAAGGTGAGAACTGGGCAGTGATTTGACAGCAGATCTGATGTGACACTAGCAATATCCTGTACTGGCACAGCCTATTTCTGTCTGGGCATAAGTGAATAATCTGGGTACCAAAATGTGTGCGTTCTGCCACCTCTGCAACTATCAATTAGCTTTCCATAGAAAAAACATAATTCATGTCAATGGCATCTTTTGCTCTTTATCCCACCCTTAAAACCAGAGCTAGACTGTCTTAAAGCTTAACTTAACCCTCTTCAAAACTGTAAAATACCATTAAAATCAGGAAAGGCAATTTTGAGAGAAGCAGACACATAGTAGTTGCAGCTCTCAAGAGGGATGGTTGGTCTTTAAAATTAGTCATTGTCTTCAGTTCAGCTTGTCCCCTTCACTTAGCCTCAACCTTGCCCCCTCTTTAGTTGCACTTCACAGACTATAATTAAAGGGTGTGTGGAAAGCAAGTCTGCTGTCTACAAAGATACTTAAATCATATAAAAACCCTGACCTGCTGGTAGTCAAGAAAAGCCTCAAAAATATTCCACATTGGAGAAACTTTTAAAATATGTTATCATCGGTAGTTTGCTCCACTCCTGGGAAGTTGCTGTGAATCCATAAGCTCAGATGCAACGTGTACTGGTGGTTTTCTTGCACTTACATTAGTTAATAGTATTCATATAAATACATACAAGAAGCAAATTTGACCTTGATTGCTGCCTTGCACTCCTCCAAAGAAACTTCTTTCTAATATTTACATAGACAAAGCACCTATTAATTTAGGAATATGAAGACTATATGTAGAATAAAATAGGATTTTGTTTCAGATCTGTGGGGAATGTTCTCAAACTCACATTTGATACAGAGTCAGATGGAACTGCCAGTGCTGTGCCTATTTCACTTCTGCAAGAAAAACAAAATGCCTGAGGAACTCATGGGGAATTTATTATTTCACTGAAGGTTACTTGGAAGACAAATAAAGATGCTATTAGAATTAAACTGCAAATAAAAGAATATCTAGAGATATTGTGTGTAGAATGCTTATTACAATTAACAACTAAACCTCTGTAATTTAAATATTTGAAAAGGTTTGCTTAATCCCCCAAAGAAGAAAGAGAGTGATTGTTTGAATTCAGACTAGTCAAGCATCTGATCAAGTACGTTGAAAACAGATGCTGAGCAGCTGAAGTTTGTTTAGTTTGTTCTTATTCAGATCTCTCCTGTGGATGGGGTAGTGAGACCATTAGCATTTTGTGATAAACAGCAGAATGTTCACAATGCTGTGGAAAAAAAACAAATGCTAGCTGCTCTAACTCAATTATACTTATTTGTGTGTTCATGCCTTAAGACTTAGACCTATAAAAATGAATTACTTATTTAAATAAATTTCACTGAGAGATAATAGGTTTAGTTTATTCAAGAGTTCAGCATAGTATTTCCATAACATGAGAGGAATTTATTCCTATTGTTTATTTTAAGAGGCATGAAGTTTATTCTGAATACACTGTGTATGGAAGATAACCAGTCTGTATGTAATGAAAACACAAGGATTTGTGGCACAATCTGACAAAAGATAATGATTTTATCATAAACACTCTGTCTGTAAATATTGGCCATTTTTTATATATATATATGTGTATGTAAAGGGCATATATGGCTTTAAACTGAAAGAGTGTGGGTTTAGACTAGATATTAGGAAGAAAGTATTTCCTATGAGGGTAGTGAGGCACTGGCACAGGTTGCCCAGAGAAGCTGTGGATGCCCCATCCCCTCAAAGCATTCAAGGTTTGATGGGGTTTTGAGCGACTTGCCCATAGCAGGGGGGTTGAACTCTGTTATTTTTAAGGTCCCTCCCAACACAAACCATTCTATGATTCTATGATGACTTTTCAAGTGACATAAAGAAAGGAGTAAATGACCTGAACACCCTTGGCTATGGATCACCTAATCTTTTTTTGGTTCTTTTTTTTTCGAGTCACAAAATATTGGGGCACTTCTCTGGGAAGCTGTAAGGGCACAGACAATGAAATATTTTGATGAGAAAAGAGCTCTCAGCCCAAAATACTTACCCAGCCTGGTGTTGTATGCTAATACTATTTCCCTGAAATAGAAATGCAGTACAGAAAAAAGCAAGAAAATACTTCCAGCCTTCATTTGTGAGTCTGACTGCAGATTTGCATTGCTGGAACTCGTCACTTATGATTCTGTGCTGAATTTAAATACCATGGTAATGAGTAATGGGAAAGGGTGAAGATCTTTGTCACCAACATCTTGCTGTGTCTGTTTGTTTGTTTGCTTTAGTAAAATTTTCTCTTGAAAACCTGTTAAAAGCATTAAGAGCAATGAGACTGAGTGGCTTTCACTGAGGGCATAATTTGAATACCAGGGGTTTATTCAGATGTAGCAGTGGCCTAATTTGTTTGGAGACCCCTTATTGTTAGCGATGCAAGAAAAGAAAAGAGCTCAGAGAACACATTGAGTTCATTGGTGGCAGTTAGGGAAAGAAAATCTTATCGCTTATAAAGAGAACATATGTGCCATGGAATCACTGAAAGTAAACACTAAGTCCTATAGTATTTTTTTAATAAAGGGTTTAATTTCAAAGAGGAGTTGTGCTTTAAACTGGGGTGGTGGTTTTTTTATTTATTTCTTTTTTTTCTCCTAGAAGACACAAACATCTTAAATACCTGTTGACAGATCTATAAACATTTGGACCAAACTCACAAACTTTATATAGTTCTAAACAATTCTAATACCTTTGAAACAGTATTTCTATGGTATGGGAATCACTTAAATCAATGGGTGCAAGAACAATTCTGTTTTACCAATAGATGTGGAAAGAAGGCAAACAACAGTTAAGCTACTTTATAAAACCAGATGACAGAAATAATAGCAGCTTCCACACAAAAAATAGACATACATCTTCATCTGGAATCAAAAGAGATGCAAATCTCATGTGGGTGTAAGACTTTGCTGAATTGTATCTAAGAATATGTAATAGAGGTCAGCAGTTTGAAGACAGTGATGTTTAAGAAGAATTAAGAATTAATATTCTGTTGTTTTTCACTTAAACAAAACCAGTTTTCCCCTCCTCTGCATAAAACTTCTGTTCATCCTGAAGGAAGAGTTTCAGTACTTGCAAGAAGAGCAAACATAAATTTCAGAAGTTTAAAAGGAAATCCCTTCCAATTATAGCAATCCCACCTTCTCGGTCTGTATCCTCCCACTCAGTGAGCCAGAGGGTCAAAATCACCTTTTGACTTGGAAGCTGGAACTTCCTGGAGCCCAATGTATGTGTTTATGTTGCTGCAGGTTTAGGCACGACGGTGCAGTACAACAACAGCACAAGGTGAACTGGGGGGGCTGCCTGGTGTCTGGGTTCTCCCCTCCGAGGTCAGATGGTGCTGATTCCCCAGCAGAGAACCGGAGTGTCCGGGTGCTGCGTCTTTCTTTAGAGCTCTGGGCACCGACACGGGGGCACCAACACGGGGGTTTATATGTATATATATCAGAGACCTTCTCCAGCTTAAAACTATGCAGTCAGGCTGATCATAGTTGATCCAATCAGGATCCCTTTTCTGGCAGCCAAACACACATTTTTCAATGTTTCCTCAGTTTTCAGTGAGTTTACCAAAATATCCCTCAGAACAGAGGTAGCCTTGACCTTTCTATCTCTCATCTTCCAAATGGCCTACGAAGTAGACCAGACAGGGGCCCCTGCTCCAGGGCAATGAACTATAGTTGCCACATTATGTCTTGCAAAAAGAAAGATCATTTAGGTCAAGAGGAGCATTTGAGTCTTTAGGGATCTAACTGCGGTGCAGCAGCCAAAGAGCACAGGGGCTAAACTAAGCCATGTTCCACACCTGTGCTGAGCTACTGCCTTGCTCCTGAAATCCTGCCCTGAGGGCTATATGGGCTGTGAGTGATGTAAATACATCCTGCTTCAAGATAAGGACAAGGAGAAAAGGGATGTCATGAAATGCTTTCACAGAGCAGTTTCAACATAGAAAAAACCCCCATATATTTTAGATGGCAGATTAAATGAGATACAGCAAAGTCTGATGTAGTTTTCTCCTAAAGAAAAAGAAATTTGAGAGCAAAGACTCAGTAAGCTGGAACTGATTCTTATTTAATGAAGCTGTTTAAACAGCTAATTTTGTTGAATGTGGCACTGAGTTTTCATATTTTGATATGAAACTCTCACAACTGACTCATTTTAAACAAGAAACACATTTTCTTAGGTAGATATAAGACTGTAACTTCTTGATTTGGTATCAAAATACAGCAAAACCTTTATCAAAAGAATGTACTATTGCAACTAACAGCTTATTTTGGTTTGAGAGCTTAAACTGCAAACATATAAGCAGTGGCCATGGCTCTCACTAGTATAAACCATCAATTTGAAATGGTTGTATTAGTAAGTAGGATGTCCACTTGAAAGTTTTTATAAGGTTGAATCTTAAAATAGAACTATAATCACCACCACTCTTGGCTGAACATCTGTAAATATTCATTAATGAAACCAAAAATGCAAGAAAAATTACTAATGTGAGACATATTCAGCTTAAATCAAGTTCATTCCTTTTTTTATTGAGAGATCAGCTGCTGATCTAATACAAAACTTCATCAGGCATAATAAACTGATTTTTCTCCCATCAAATTATAAAGAAGCGATGTAGGAAAGCAAGAACTTTCCTACTTTTAGTAGTCTTGCATCTCTCCATAAATAAGGATTTTGTCTGGATTCAACTTGTAAGTTACGCTAAAACAAGAAGAGCAAAGACTCCTGCATTATACTCTGATTATTATGTGCAGATTTTGTGCAAGACTATGTCAACATAAGGAGCAAGAGACTTAGAAAATCTAAAAGGCAGCCTTTGTTCTCCTTTCTGGTTTAACCACCTAGAATCATTGATCAAGAACAGGTTACAAACATAGGGGTTGCCTCATATCTGTTGCCTTTTCTTTCTCAGAGAGTGAATAATAAAAGCCCAGGGTCCAGCTCTTGCAGATGTCCGAGCAGCCGTGCCAGACTGTGGATGTATCTGAGTCCCACTTTCCTCATGCTCAGACTCAGTGCAAGGCTGACACATCAATTGCATGCTTTCAAACTCTCACATCTTCCCATTTAACTATTTTACAGCTCTATTATCCAGCTTCAAAAAGCTTGAACACCAACATCACGTTTAAGGCCGTTCTAAATTCCTGCCTTGTCTGCTGTTAATGGGGATATTAGCCTTTGGTCTGAATAATTAGCAAATGATCATGTCCTTTCTAGTTTTGCACTGAACTTCATGTGTAACTGAAACCATCAAGCCTTTCTATAACTAAAGCGTTAAGTGATTTTTTTCCTGTACTTTTCAAATATAATCTGAATATGAAACCATTATGTAAGAGGCATCTTCTGCATCTTATATGGTGTGTAACTCAAGCTATCATAGTAGCAAAGCAGCACTATTGCCTTTTTTATTTTACAAATAAGCTATTTTTTCATTCTCTTACTTATAATTACTTCTAATACTTATTATAGAAAGATCCAATAAAAGAGAATCTCTTTGCAATTATGCAAACAGTAGACTAATTTTCTAATTAACAACAAAAAGTCATGATATCATAATTGCTCCATTTCCATAGCACATAAGTTATACACAAAAAGAAATCCTGATGATATAATTGCCTCACATATATTTTATAGCACCATGAATGAATTTCTCTTCCACTCTCAATTAAAAAGAAAGTTGCTCTATATAATTAGAACATATTTCCTTCTTCCTTTTTTATAGGCATGTAATTAGAATACAGAAAAGAAAACATTTTTGAAAGCAGAGCATAATAAGAAAACCCTCTCCTTGCATTCTCATGATTATATGCAAAAATATAACAAAATATATTTCAAATTTGAAACTCTTCAAATAAAACACTCAAGTTATTAAAAATAATCAAGCATCTAGTGTAATTTCATGTACTTCATTTTTATTACACTTTACCAGTATTTTTATTTGACTGAAAATTCTAACAGGAAATATGAATTTGCTATATATGTTATTCATACACAGGAATGCACACAAGTATAGATTCACATATGAGCACAAAATGTACAAAGTTTAACTAGCAACATGGAAAACAGGAAAAACATTGTTTTCTCAATAATTTTCTAATCTAATAAATTTTCTTATATTTTTAATTTCTAAATTTTTGAAAAATATGTTTAGGACAACAAAACTACAGTATTATCCATATTGTCTAATGTCTCCCAGGAGAACTGTATCTATTTCCCCGATGAGTAGGAATTGCATGTTGCATTCTCAAGGAGTCACAAATGACCTTACTTTGCTTCACATAATTTCTGCTATATAGAAGTCCTAAAGGGCAGCTGTTTTCCTAGAGAAAGGTTTCGTATGGCCAATCTCTGTGCAACACACAGCACTGGTTATTTTAAACCCTCTGCAAATAGTGTGTCTGGATTGAGCTCCTACATAGCACCCATTAAATGAGACAGTGCAGAATTTGCTCCCTGTTTTACTGCTAGGAGTGCATAGCTGGTGCTCCCTCGGGGCTGGCAGGATGCAGGATGAAGCCACGGCCCCATCCTGGGCAGGGGGGACCCGAGCATCAGAGCAGGCTGCAGCCCCAGTGCTGAGCACAGTGCTTTGTTGGGGTGCAGAGAGCTGCCCCAGGTCCAGCCCCCGCCTGGAAAGGCAGCCAAGGGACCACTGCTCTCTCAGCTGGCCAGGGCTCTTGAGAGGTCTGCTGGGACTGGGGAATATGAGGGTAGTGGAGGAAGGGAGGAGAAGGGACCATGTTGACTCTCTGACCTGGCAAGTTATTTTGTCCTCAGCTTTGAGGCAACAGTATTCAGTTTTGCTTACACAGCTGAAAAGCCTTAAACAGACTCCAGCTCCCCTTTTGTTAACATGGCAGCACCAGGCTTCTCACTGGAGTTGGATTTGAGGCAGCTGGGGTAAATCCTTTGATGCACAGTATTGATGATTTTCAAGCAGAGACTACTTGTATTTTCACCGGGTAGAGGAGAGAAGAGACCCTTTCTTTAGAAAGTCTGAACAATAGCCCTAAAGTGTGGCTTGCTAGCTTTCAAGAAGATGTGCTCGAACAGAATAACAGTAGTTTTTTCACTTCCAGTACAAAACACTCTGAGGTATTTGGTTAACTTCACCCCTCATGAAAAGTTCAAAAAAGAAACTGCAGAGATTTAAACCATTTTTTTCCACCTCCATGTCAGGATTATGTGCTTCACTAGCTCCAAATTTCCTTTTCTCTCAATCTGGAGCCCCATTTGCATCCCAAGTGAACAAGAGAGGTGTCCAGGAAGCCTTTGGGAAGTTGCACTGAATGAGGTGAAGTTTGAGGCTTACCATATGCAGCCTGCCTTACTCTGTTATCACCTGCCATGGAGTTTGTCAAGTACAAAACCAGATCCTATGGTAAGTTGTTATTCCTTGTGTTTTGTACTGAGGGTTCTGGACACTTAAGGACCATCTAGTGTGTGTGTGTATATATATATATATGTATATATATATGTGTGTGGGGTGCATGAATGTAACACTGCCTGGACACTTCAGAGATGCAAGAGATGGAGCACAGCCATTCAGACAGATGTTTGGATGGTGACTGACTCACAACCCCTTTTACTTGTGGGACTCCTTGGAAAGGTGTAACTCATTACACCCTACCCTTCCTGTGGCTGCTCCTCAGCCTGTCTTTAAACATAACTGAGGAATTACATATGGAGAAGTCTGGTGTATTTGGCTACAGCTTTTGCAATTCAGCTGCACTGGCTCTCCAGGGTTAGCACTCAGAAGGCAGTGGCTGGGTGCAGGTCTGACACAAGAGACCAGTTCTTGTATAGCATTGTCTCTATTTAGCTAGATATGGCCAAAGTCATGACTGTCTTTTTAGCTGAGGCAGAACAGAATTCAACATTACTAATTTATGTATAAACCTTTCTAGCATCACCATGCTGAACTTCTGTATGGCAAAACTGCAGCTCCTTTTCAGTCTGTTGCGTCTGTATGGGTCCAGAATGAGTTTGACATGTGACCAACTGGGTTTTGCTGATGTGAGCAATATGCTTCCAAGCAGAAACTCTTCCCATCATCTGTGGACTGTGTATTACTGGCATTTAAGCACCATTTAATTTTATCTCACCTGTTTAGTTGCTCACTCAATGACAGCAAACATTTCTGTGCTAAGAAAGTGTGTGTTAGATTAAGAAGCATCACCAAACTGTCACTCCTCACTAATTCTCCATTTGTCTTACAAACATCCACAGCAAAAGTACTCCTCTAAAAACTTAGAAAATTATACTTTAAGTGAAAATGTCCACTCCAGGAAAGGCAGACATTGAGTCAGCCATTCAACCTCCTTTCCAACTATGGCTGTATGACAAAACTGCTGGTGTGTCATTTGCTGAGTACTTTGCTCAAACAGAAGCCAGGGATGCTTGCTGCACTGCTGAATGCTATGTGAGCCTTCTCTGTGCTCTTTCTCTCAGCAGAAATCACATCTGTCTCTTTCACAGCTCAGTACGCAGGCCAGACTATGCTTGGAAGATGAGGAATTTGGTTTGGGAAAGAAACAGGGGTTTCTTTGCTTTTCCTGTATAACCATAAAACAAAACTTGATTGTGCATGGTGTGAGGACAAGCCTATCCTCTTGATAGAAAAATGAGAATAAAACAAAGACATTTTGTCCAGAAACATGAGGCAGCAGCAACACAGGGTATAAAACTTAGATCTTCTGATTTCAGTTAGCAGCCAGACCATCGTTTGGAACTACTCAAAGCGGGCAGGTATCATTTCATTGCATCTACCCATGACTGACCTCCCAGCAAGAAACCTTTTGCCATTGTTTCTTCCTTACAGAAAATAAAATTTTGTAAAGGACAATAGTTATTTTAAGTTTGGTTTTGAGTATGGCAAATCTGAACAGCATGACTTTTTACCAGCAATGAGACCAATAATGAGATTTTCTACTTAGTATGCTATCAGCATTGGCACTGAAGAAACTTTTGTGCTAATTCCTCTTTTTGCTTCTATCTGCAGCTGAAATTGCCCCAAAGGATGGCCATGGTACATCTTACTGGACTGCTAAAAGAATTAAATGCATGAAATTAAAGCTAGAATAGGGCTTCTCAGAAATTCTGAGAGAAAAAAGGGTCAAGAAATAGCCTTCCAGGTTCTCATAACATTTCTGTATTGCTCCTCAAAGAGTCATTACAGGAACACTTTCAGGAATGCCATTTGTGCAATGTTGTTGTTGCTGTCTGTAAGGAAGCCACCATTAGAAAGTGTGATATTGCTGGCTATATTTTGCACTTTTAGTATTAATTACCTCTAGCTCTTTTTGACAGTTTGGTTCCTGCACTCTTCTAGTGTGTATCTACATGGGAGGAAAATAATTAGGAACGTTATAATTATGTTGTTAGGTTTAAATACAATTCCCTTGACTCAATCACAGCCCATGAACACCTAGCCTTCCTGCATCAATAGAGGAGATTTATTTTAACATTTAAATCTCTGTGGCATTCTTTCAACTATTTGCACTTATCAGTAAATGTTGTTTTTGCTCCCATTTGAAAACCAGTGGCAAGGGTGAGAAGTAGGGGCTTTCCTACATGAGCCAAGGAAATGTTTTACACCAGAGGAACAGTTTATGGTCCTGCACTGATTAGTGAACAGGGAGAACAGGGACTGTTCTGATTTGCACTGTGTACCAGAAATTCCTGTGCAGGCAAATCTTGTGTGGTTTGTGGTTTATTGAAACCCTGTTATTTAACTATGGAGTGTGAGTTTATTCTTATGTACTCAAGAAAGTCACTGTTTATTGTAGAAGTACTCCTTCCAGGGTGTCTGACTTTGAAGCATTACACATAGTGATTCCCTATTTGCCCTGCTGCCCCTTTAAAAAAATATCTTTTTCTTCCTCTAGCACTGATTTTACCAGCATAACTACAAAGCTAGGTGTGCTGCTAGTTCCACATCCTCCCCTTAGGTTTTGGTCTGACAAGCTTAGTATCCTTTCAGTATTGTGTCCACATTTTCATGCATTTCAGAGAAAAGAGGAAAAACTAATATCTCAGATGAAATGTGTAGGTTTGTTCAGTGGCAACATGACTGCTTGCCTTCCTCTCCCAAGAGAAGTCAGCCAGATGAGATTAAATCACTGGTGGCTGAACTTTATGGTACTGGTCCTCAACACTTCTCTCCCAGTAACAAACACACAACACAGGGGTCTGTATTGTGTCTTTTTAATTTTGCCCTAAAAAAGTATTCAAATATACTACTAAAGCTGAATTGCAGTTTATGCACCTACTCTCAGGTGTGAATTTATTCCAAATCTTCTGTAGGCTTGCTGCTGCTTAAACATAACCTGCTGTGGTAGGTTGACCAAAACAACAGCCAGGCATCCACACAGTCGCTTGCTCCCAGCAAGACAGGAGAGGGAATCAGAAAAGAAAAGATGGATCAAGATCAAGACAGTTTAATAAGTGAAGTGAAGCTGTGTGTGCAAGGAAAGCAAAATAAGGAATTTATTTACACTTTCCTGTTGGCAGGCAGATGTCTAGCCTCTTCTCTCCCAAGCAAGGCCTCAGCACATGCAGTGATTACTTGGAAAAACAAATGCCATGACCATGAAGATCCCCACTTCCTCCATCTTTTCCCCAAGGTAAAATTGGTAAAATTTGCTGACCAAAATGCCATTTGGCATGAAGCATTCCTTTGGTCAGTTTAGGCTAGCTGTGCTAGTTTCATCCCTCCTAGCTTCTTGTGGACCCCCCACTTTACATGCTGTAGAGGCTGAATGGGGACAAAACCCCCTCAAAAATTAGGAAAACTTGATGCTGTGAAAGCACTGCTCATAAACTAACAAGACACTGATGTGTCATCAGCACTGTTTTAATCACAAATCCAATCCATATGAAGAAAATTGACTTCATCAGAGCCAGAGACGTCACACCTGCCCCCATGATTATCTTCTGATGGTAGGATGTCTTACAGTTTCAAGCTATGAGTTGAGAAAAAAATGCAGGCAATGGGATGCTAAGTTTCTGAATAGTCAATGATTTCAGTGAAAAACTTGCTTTTAGATATGGTTCAAATAGCTGTATAGCTGTGTCCAGAGGAACCAAACTGCATATAAGCAAAATTCACATTTAAAAAGTTCTATGCCAAGAATAAAAGGCTTGGGAACTGTTCAAATATTCAGCTATAGGTTGCTTCCAATTTAGTTTCTGCATGTGTTGAAGGGTTGTTCTTTTTCCATATAAAAGTCTCCCAAAGGAATTTCAATGTACCGTCTTAGCCAATTAGGTATGTGTGCTCAGGAACAGAAAAAATTGGATACTTCTGTTTCCATGAAAGTAATAATTTAGATACACAGAAGGATTGAATCACATTGAATACTTAGGATTTCTTCTTTTTCTTGGCAAGGTTAGGAGTTATGAAAAGAAAGTTATGTTGCTCAGAAAGTATGTCTAAAATACAAAAGATACCAAAACTTTAAAAGAAAGAGTTTTTTAAAGACATAAAAGCCACAAAAAATGTTTGATCAGTAATTTGGCTATATTTGGTTGGGTTTTTTTTTTATGTTGGTTGATTTCATTATCTTGGGATTATTTTTTAGTATCTTCCTTTTAATAGAAGTTACTTTGACACATGCTTTAAAACATTTTTGTGGCTAGTCCAGTCTATTGCAAAAGACAGGAGGGGTCATACGACGACTCCTGAGCTGTGTGGAGTTTCTCACGTGTTCAACTCACTCCTGTGCTATATGTTCATCATGTAACTGGCTCCCCAGGTCAATTTGAATCCATGTCTGCAAAATGAAATTATTTTCTGTGGGCTGTTTTGTCAGTGTTTCACAGCATTTGGCAGCTCCAAACCCTTCCCCTTTGTGTATTGCCTTGGAGACACGGGATGCCTGAGGAGTTACCACGTCATCATGAGCTACTTCTGTACAGGCAATGCAGTGCCTTATGATTTTTGGTCATAGGGAAGTTCATGACATTGCGTTCAGACAATCCAGGAACAAAAAGGGGTAGTTACATGTTGCTGTGTTCTTGCCTAAAATAAAATCTCATTCTAGTAGTACACTGAAGGAGACTAAGGGTGGGCACCTGAGATTCCATTTACACCCTCATGTTCCCAGCTGTGATGTCAGAAGGTGACATAGTTTCTAGTGGTGAAGGAGAAGAAGAGAAAAAACTAGGGATTTGTCTTGGGTATGAGTAGACATTGAACCTAAATAATCTTTGTTCCTTTCTAAGGGAAGTATTTTGCAGGAAAGTCTCTGGCAGCTGTGGGAGAGATTGAGAGTTGCACACATAAATATCTGCATGCTTGCACACAAAAACACACAGAGGCACATGTACATGCACACAAACACTTCAGACTCCTGTCTTTCCTCAACTCAGTAAATGAATTGAGTAACAAGACAGATGATCAGGGTGCAATTCAGATGTTTCTGCTATGCAATGAACAGAGCATTGTATAATCTGAGTTGTAAGAATTTTAGGTTTTGTTTTTTTTTTCCCCCTTTTCAGTGGTAGTTTAAAATTTATCCAAGTTCTAAGACAAATTTCATTACCAATGACATGAGCTTAGTGAAATACTGTTAAGGCCAGCATAACAGATCTGCTCTTATCCTATAAAGGCCAATTAGATAAAAAGTTTTTTTTCCCTATGTCAATTCCCAAAACAGAAAATGTAACTTCGTTAGACAAGTGCTAGTAACTACTAAGAATCACTGAATGGAGATATTTGTAATGGCAGTTAAGCTGAATGGAATCAAGAAAGTAAATCCAGTGTGTTTCACAGGGAAGGTTCTAGTTTTACCTGTGTATGTCTGTGGTGGGAACAGGGGAGCTGTAAGTCATCCCTTTCAACTGGTAAATAAATCAGACAGTAGAGTTGCAAAGGACATTTTTACAGACACACTGGAGATATTGATCTTCAAATGAGGAAAGAGAACCTAAAGGAAAATGAAAAATAAATGGAAGTTTTGTTTCTTACATAATCTACACCACTGGGACACATGAATCAAATACCATTCATGCTTGCCTCATACTTTGAAGTTCATGGATGTTTGAAAGGAAAAGAAACATTTTTTCAGTAGTCAACATCAGTACTACTTCTATCACATTATGTAGGGGAGCTACTCACAGAAGTGTGTAGGCATAGGCTGGACGAGTTCTTCAGGCAAAGCTTTGACTTCTCCACACTTCAGTCAGTAGAGCTTTAGGAAAAGTTAATCCTGCACTCAGTCCAGACCATAAAAAGGTCTCTCCCTTTTCCCCCTACAGACAGCTGAAGAAATGTCATGCCTCTAAAATACACTGCCATTGCTGTAATAGGTGTGTCAGTACCCACAGTAAATGGGCAACAGGTACACTCTGATCTAACCTGATGCTAATTCATATTCCTGTCTATTTATTTTACATGGAATCTGGGGGACTGAATAGCATAACTCAATGAAACAGATAGAATCAGGCATTCCATTTGACTGACATTACATTTCTAAATACTTTAAAGGATCTTGTATTTCTCCCATGGAAGTAAGATTAAGTGTTTCATTGGTATTCAGGGCAGAAATGAATGCAAACTCAGCATCATGAACCTTGACTATAGAGTTTAAAATGCTTACTTAGGGAATATATAACTAATGCATCATCTACATGAAACATATTGTGCAAAGACTGTCATTTGAGGCACAGATGAACCTGTTAAACTTCTATTCAAATAAGCAGCACAACCCCTCTTATACAGGGGGCTGTTCTTTGCTAGTAATGTTAGCACAGTAACAGGAGAAACTAAAAAAGGACTCAGGAAGAATTGGGTTACTGGATATAGGCTGGTTTCTGTCAGCAGAACTAGAGAATGAAGAGTGTAAACAGGTGCATTGTCAATAACACAAACACTCCAAGATACTGCTAACAGATACAGTGATTAGCACAGATGCCACAGCTAAAAGCTCTTAAAAGCTGTGAAAAATCAATCACAAAGCCCCCGTGATGTTATGCTTTCTAAGAGGTGTATTTAGAAAAATGCCAAATTAGATGAGAAGGGAAATCACTCCAGCCTGAGCACGGCTGAGGACCTACACTTCTGCTTCCTGTGAGCCAGCAGCTTGTTCTGCATTGTGAAGCTTGAAGTCCTGTGGCAGCCTTAGCCTGAGGCTGAGAATGTGGTTTACCTCTTCACTCCCTACATGTGATTTATGCTGTGACTTAACTCATCCTTTTGCTACTTCCCTCTTCCTCCACTGGGGTGTGACCACCCACCTCTAAAACCCATCCTGAACTTAGGGGTTTTTCTCCTGAAGAGAAAAAAAGTTGTAGGAGAAGCAGGAGAAAAAGCTTTTGAAGGCCCTAACAAAAGTTCCTGTTGGAAGGAACAGTCTTATGCCTTTCAACTCACTAGGAATATTTAAACATCTGCATATTATCAGTCAAAGTATTTCCACTAAAGTGGGGCCAAAAAATTCAGATCATCCCAGCTGATATGCATTTGTAATTATTTATCTCCTCAGCTACTGTTAGAGATAAAATGAGTAGCTAACTTAATTTCAACAAATTTTACATTAATAATTTGCATAGCTAAAGGTTTCTACATAGACTGATTTATTGTAAAATAGTGTGTAAACTTATAAAATTTTATTTACACTTTTTTATTTACCTCCTTAATTATCTGTGTATCTGTTAGATTAACTCAAGAATTATTGGCTGACATATGATTATTATTTTCCACTTTGTGAAAGTTAAGACAAAGAAAAGATTTTAATTACTCTAGCTTTCCTTTTTTTTTGCTTCTAGCATTACACACATAAAACACAATGTTCTACATTCTCTATTTGTAGATTAATTAAAAAAAATTATCTAGTCCAGTGACCATTTGAATAATCTGTTTAATAGAAATGACACCCCAAAAACTGTTTGTCCTCACAGTATGTAGATGAATACTGTGATGGACTGTACTCTTTAGAATTATCGTGGGCATCAAATTTAAAGTTAAAACAGGTAGGGAGATACAGGCTGGGAAGAAAAGGAAGAATTTCAAAGACAACTAAAAATAGCTTTATATGGAAAGTGGAGGTTTGCTTTTTATTGCAAAGACAACTTTTTCCTTGATTCCTTCCTATATTTTTAGTTTTATTATTAACAAATGTAGGTTCCTGTGTACCAGTAGAGGCAGCTACGTCTGTAAACTGATTTTGGAGAAGGCATTTGATTTTCCTCACACCAAGGAGGAGACATTCTTGTAAAGCACAGCTGTACGTCTGGATAATTGAAAATAGACCCAGTGACATAGTCTAGGTATGATCTAAGGGAAAAGTGGTAGGCTAAAAGCACTTTTCTCCCTCAGCTGCAAGGCATTGCAAGGTGGGAATCCAGTGGTTGCTGTTCCTTTGGTGGCTGCAGCTGAGGACATGGGAACATCCACATTCCACTGATGCAGAGGCAAATAAATCACTGTGGAAAAATCCAGAGTTATGAGGCTTGAGTGTATAACATGCCCCCTCCTCCCAATGCATCACACATTCCTGTTTCCATGGCAAGCAAACCTCCAGGGTAGAGAAGACCCTCAGCGTGTCCCCCATATGGGCAGTGAGTGACCAGGGCTTCAAGATACTAAGCTGACTGCAATATTACTGACACATTGTCATGAAAAGCACAGCAGAGACAGTATTATCATTTGGAATGTTCAAATTTACTTCCCTTATTTTCCAAATTTTTAATGGAAGAATTTAAAATTTTGTGGAAGTCTAAAAAATTTTGATATTTGTTTATTCATCAGTATTAGAGAAGGTTACTTTATTCTGACAAAATCTTGGTAAAAAATTCAAAATAATCACTGAAAATTGGCTGTTTTTCTTACTGTAGTTAAAAGTCAATCACTGGAGGGCATAATCATAAGGAAAATAATTATAAGAGATGTCTATCAGAAATGATTGAAGAGAAATAGGACGGCCTATATGCTGGCAAATAGGGACTGGAGAGTGAGAGATGACAAAAGAAGGAAATCAAAACAAGCTGAAGAGAAACAATAGTGTGCCAGAAACTTTTGGAGTGAACTGCTCTGACCTAAAGCCTGAACAATGACCTGCTCTGCCAAGATGCCTGCAACTTTAGGCTTCTGAAATCCAAAGAAAATAATCTTTCTGTAGGCTGCTAACAGATCAACCACAGTTTAGACAGGTGAATCTGCCAGACTCTGGGAATAAAGTCTTATTTTGCCAGTACACAGAAAATTTCTGTGTTTGCCAAATATCACCAGTACAGCTACTGCTCTCCATCTAATCTCTCACTCTAAGCCAAGCCACTGAGACAGGAGTGACAGCAGCTCTGTTACGTGTAGAAACCCAACCTGAACTTAAAGAGGCTGCCATGAACTTGTGTTTTGGTGTAATCCCAACAGATATGGAGTAATTTCTTTTAAGGACACATTGCTGATCTCAATTGCCATCAATGACTTGAGAGAAACTGCATCACTGATTGCATATGAACACACAGGGTAGAAAAAATACATCTATTCCCTTGGATCAAGCATGAAAGAGTGATGAAGTAAAACCTGTTGTAAATAGATTCAGACTAGGTAGAAGTTTCAGAGTAAGAGATATAATGAGGAAAGTAGTAATTTTCACCTATAGTAAACTTTCTAAGTACTTAGGCAAAAGTTTCCGGTTATAAACAAGTTAAAAGGCAGAGATTGAAAACAGGAAAAACAAAACAAAACAAACCAAAACAAAAAAAAATCCCAGGCAAAATTCCAGCCAGTACAGAGAGAAAATAAAGTTTCTGCTGTAAAAAGATCTTTAACTGATTTAGATCACCATGGATCTAGAAATATCAATTGAAATTTTTCTGGTTTATATCAGGCAAAGATTAAGATTTTGAAAACAAAACCCAAGATATTTTTAGATACAATATAAACATTGTATGAAAAAGGATCTCTGAGATAACCAGATGTACAGATATAAAGATATACCAGAAAGATGTTTGATCTTAGTCAGATTCCTCAGTCATATCACCAAACAGAAAAAGGCAAAATTAAAAGAAAAGAGCATATATGGAAAACTTTACATCACTTTTAGATTTTTTTTTTAAATATTTTTTTCTCTGTTTAATATGTTTCTGTGAATGAGTAGACTTAATTGTACAGTCAGCTAAATGAAATAACTTATTTCTCAAATTGTGTTGTTTGCTTTTATTTTGATTCTTCCATGATTTGCCTTTTGCTTTCACTTCAGTATTTGATCTTACATCATGAAAGAAGCATTATCAGAATATATAGCAATATTCTGGCTCTCCAAGGAGCTTTTTAGTCTCATTACAATAATCTCATGATGCAGCTTGATTAAACCAATGCTCCTCTTGGAGCCTTCAACTGTTTTCTCTTTTGGGCTACCAGGGAGCGATGTGCAGTTTCTGAAACGCCCTATTCTCTCACAGACTCCATTCTACTGCTGGCATTTTAACTAAACTGTTCACCTTCTGAGAGTTACATTTCCTTTTTTACAAATGAGAAGGCAATAAGGTGGTTATAACTTTTTTTTTTTTTTTTCTGCCAACTGAAATACTTCAGAAAGAAAAAAGGAGCCACGCAGACTACACGTTAAGTCGCACACAGCTTTATTTAACTGACTCCTCTTTAGCCAAAGCAAAGTCTTCTATAGGCAAGTGTGGGAAAGAGCAAGAGCCAACATGAAGTCCACTAGGGAACTCCTTTTTCAATACCTTAAAAAGCTCCTAGATGCTATGGTAATGAGAGTCTAAAATAGCTGTAAGCCAGAAATATACATTCAAAAGACTGCTTATTATGCTACTAGTTTTCTAAAGATCTGTGGGAGATTGTCTTAATGATAAATTACAGTGTATAGATAGAAGAAGGACTTAATTATCATGTTCTATTTTTATTGTTGTGTGAATCCAAATAACACTAAATGATAACCTAATTTATGTACTGGATACAATTCCTGCAAATCACATGTTCAGAAGAGGATGTTCTTATCTTTTGCTCCTATGGCTAATCCAAGCTTTTTCAGTATTGCAACAGACACTTTGTGGCTATTTTTCAGTTCCTCACAGGGTTATTGTTCATAAGAATATGACAGTACTTTATTTCCTTTAATGACTATTTCACTTGAGCTTACAATAGGTGTATTTTTGCCTTGTCACTGTTTGTGTGGAAGTGAAAGAGGGACTTGTGTCTTTGAGCTCTCTTTTCCTTGGCTGTTCTGAAAAAAAAGTTTCTTCAAGCACCAGTAACAGCTGCATAAGAGCATCTCATTCCACTGAAATCTGAAGAGAGTTCAAAAGTGTGCTTAGTAATGAGATGCTGATGGAGTATCATTCTACAGTAAATCTCCCATGAAGGACAACTGTATCTCTCTAGGTCTTCTCCTTCCTTTAACAGATGCAGTGATCACAGTTTAACAAAGGAAAATGCTTATTGATATCCCACACTTTGGTCTTCATCCTTTTAATAACCTCCTGAAAATTTTTTGTATTTTTTTTTCCTTGGAAAGAACTAACATGGGAGATACAGGGCTGAGGTCACTCAATAGGGAATATGTACAGAGTATTTGTGTTAATATATGAGAACTCATTTGAAAATTAGTTAATCTTCTCCCCTTCAAAACAAACAGATAAACAGAAATAAAAAAGGCAACTGCTATGAAACGCCTTTAATGTGAGCCTTCTCTGTCTACACTGCATAATTACTAACATTTCATTCAGGAGGTCACATTCATCAGTCTGTTTAAATCAACAGTGCCAACTGTGTCATGTAAAGCTGTGGGCAGCTGGCACTGATGCCTGTGCTTCAGCCGGCAGCCCAGGCAGTGCCTACCAGCCCCCAGTGCAAAAAAACTGCTCTGGAGTCAGCCTCGTTCTACATCCCTTTCTTCCTCCCAGCATCAGCTCCTTCTACCAATTCCACTTGGAGCTATGGATCCCATTTCATGTTCTGTTACAGATGAATGAGAACTTGAAAGTAATTTGGAGAGTGTTCCTGGATGGTCTAAAGGGGATTCCTGAATAAACAAAAACTTTATTTGGAAACAGCAAAATATTATTTAAACAGAAATAATGCACTGAGTGAATGAAGGAAATGTGGACCTGCAAGGCTCTCCATTCATTACATGGCTGTGAATCTGTTAAGAAACTAAACTGGGATTTTGACTGAGTTGATTTTGGTCATATTACACAAATAAGACAGGAGAAAATATTTATGTTGAAATATCTACTGTCAGGGAACCTTGATTAGAGATTGATTACTCAGCCAAGGCAATTATTTAACTAGAAAATTCTGGTTGATAAGTTTAAAAGAAGCAATCAGGACATCAGAACAAATGTGGGTAATAAGTATCTACATCTTTTATATCTTTTTAGCCAGGGTGTAGAGATGCACCCTCAGCATATGTATTTTTACATACATTCATGTTTTCCTGCATAGATTGATTTGTCTCTACATAAATGAATAAATCTGGAACAGTAATAGCAATTTTACTTAGACAGGCTTTGAATCCTTCAGTCATCATTCAAACAACCATCTTTATTATCCTAATCTTTCCTTTGACTTCACCAGAAGTGAGTGATTTCACCTCTTCATTGAGTTAAGCAGATGAATGAGGACACTTAGAAGAGGACCTAGCTCCTCACATACACATGACTTTCAGAGATGTTGAAAATGGCTTTCACTCAGTAATACTCAGGAAAGCTTTCAGGCATTGTCTCAATATTTTTACTTTCCAGTTTGTTTCGAAAGAGATTTTTTTCATTTAGTTCTGGTTCGGAGTGAAAAGCTGTTTGCTGCAACAGGGGCAAAGAAGACAAGAGACTTTTCCTGAAATTCAGAAGATTCAATTCCCCTCCTGAGTAATCACAGCAAAGACTCACAATTGACTGTAGCTTCATGATGGGATTTTCTGTGATGTTTCCCATACTGAGGCCACTGTTGTAGTCTGAATTATCAGATCTGACTCATGGTTTACCATTAAACACTTTACATCATTGTTGTTTTGTACCACAGAAGAATGTGACCCCTGGCATTTGAAAATGCTAAAGTAAAGGTGGCTCTTTTCTGAAATTCCCTTAAGATAAACATTGCTTTTTCATTAATTGGATGGTTTTGCTGGTCATTGAGATTATCTCCAGATATTCTTTCTTACTGAAAAAATGTGTGCTTATCTTCCCCTGCAGAAGAATTGCAAATCCCATTGCAAGAAGAAGAGTTTCATGCAGAAAAATTATGCTCTACATCACTAGAGCTCTGAGAGGATGAGAGTATGGGGTCACAGGGTGCTCCTCTCATGCATTGTAACATAGCATATTTGAAAAGGGAAAAATACTTTCAAACAGTACCCTGTATGTCACAGGATTTTCAAATGTGATATTTAGGTCAGAATTTTGATTAAATAATTTATTTAATTTTATTCAAAATACCAGGAAAAATTAAATACATATATTACATATTGTAGGTATGTTAAATATGTGTACTTATACATGTAGATTGCATATACTTGTACATATATTGTATGTATATGTATTATTCTCTCTATATTACTCTATAAAATATATACTTAATAGACAAGGTACATTTAATAAATAAATATACATATATATTCATATTTTAAAATCCTTAGAGTTGGCTCATGCCTAACGAGACAAGCTGCTAAACTATCACTGCTCCAAACAGCCTCCTCGTGACACGTCTGTCTCCTGACAGCCTCCCAGCTGCTGCCAATTTTCCTTTTCTAACTGGATCCAGCCATTTTGTTTACAAATCAGCTTTGTTTTTTAGTCAATTTAACATGCTTCAAAAGTCCTGTAACATAATTGACTAATTGCTTACCAGTTAGGAAATAGTGACTATGATTTTTTCCTTCCACAAATCCCTGCAGCTGCAGTGAGGTTCATTTTATATTCAGGGGCATTGATAGGTCTGTTTAAAATACAATCTGAATATTTAGAGGGGGAACCTGTTTTTGCAACCTTCAGTGTCAAAGTCTGCTCAAGAGCACTTCTTTACCAGGAGCATGTCTTTGTAATGTAAAGTGCAGCGTGGCTTCAACATCAGTGACACAAATGTGCAGCAATCATACAAACCATGAATGTTGTGACTTCCCAGCTCCTGACAGGTACTGATGCCTGTTTCCATGGCACTGGCTCAGATTCCTGCCAGTCCTGAGCTGCAGATTGTAGGTCTTCCTGCATCCAGCTGTCACTGTGTTGCAGAACATTTTCCTCTGACATCAGAGTGCTCAGGAATTTAACAAACACTCTCCATGTCTGGAAAAACAGGTGTATTTACCCAAAATAATTTTGCATCTGATCTTTAGTTTTAGTCTGCGTGCAAGTGTGGAGAGAGAGAGAAAGAGAGATCCACTGCTGAAGAAGTTATTTGTGTGAGTAAGGCTAAATGACATTTATTATTAAAACTCCAGGAAATCCTCACTGCTTCTTGTCCCACTCAATGTAGGGGGTGTGAGGTCAGCAAAACAGAGCAGAATAAATCATCATTCATTAAGTAAAGAGTCAGAGCTCAGGAACCAGACATTATACAATAAGCAGAAGACACTACTTGGAATTCAATGCCTGTTATCTATGAATTTCAGGATGTTGCTTGGGTATGAACTTCTTGAGATAATATAAATCACAGAATAAACTCACATGCTTATTCTTCAGTGCTGGGGATTTCCCTGAGCCCAAAGAAGGAAGATATGGACTTCTTGCAAGCCTTTGTCTGTGCTCATGAGAAAAGAGCAGAACCCATGAAAGGTCTCAGAGGCATCTAGAGAAGAGGCAGAGGACAGCAGTTCTTGGCAACTTGATATAGTAGTCTTTGAAAGGGTACAGGGGGTTTTGATTAAAGCCAAAGAGTCATGCAGTTCCACATGTCCATCACCTAGGAGCTGATCCAACCACAGTCTGGGCATGGAAGGGTTAGAATTTAGCAGAATGTCTGGATTTTATACCTGATTTATCCATCGTGAAGGTATGCCTGAAATAAAAGGTGTTTCTTGTAGCAACTGCAATCAGGTAAAGTGCTGTTTGCTCTACCTCTTTTTCAAATGCATGCCATGTTAGACTAAGTTAAAATGAAGAGACATAAATTGTGTTGTGATTTCATGGTATCTACATCAGTAAAAAATGAACAAACTTGGCCCTGCTTCTTTTCCTCTAGGAGTGGCTGGAATGATGCTCCTTTTTTAGACTCAGTGCTCCAGTAGCAGGGACAGAAGGTGCTAGAACAAAGGCTCTCTTCTCTCCTTCCCCTTGCTCTGCTCCCATCTGTGGGCTTCCTCTGAGCACTGGTGCTGTGCTACAATAGGAAGCCTTTCAATGAAAGGGTAGAAGTAGAGAAAAGGATTCTCACCTTGTGCTGAAGCTTGAAGTCCCAGAGGAGCAGATCTCAGCTGCTCACACAAGGTCACACTGGCTCAGGAGAAGGGGCTAATGAGAATAAAAAGAATTCATCTCCTGCTACCCACAGAATATTTATGCATATATATGCATACATTTAAATACATATCTTCTGAGGAAGTAATGTGTCTCTGTCTTCTGGGAATTTAACTCTGAGTTACAGTCTGAGGGCTACGGGGGGTGACCAAAGGAGATGAGTATCATGTTCATATTTTGGAAAGTCTGAGCTCTGACCAGTGACAGAAATAAGAAGAATGGCTTTTATAATATCTCTTAATGCCCTGCACAAACATTCATCTTTCTTACAGAGCTTTGCTTTCCCATTGTGTTTGAGTATCCTTCCCTTTGTTTTCCCAGTTGTGCAGTACATGGTAGTGCACTTCTTTTCCTGCCTATATGCTACTGCAATAAGTTCCCTAACATTTTTTTAGGTTCCCAAAGAGTACCAGAAGAACCAGCAGTACGTGGGGTGAGATGAATTATAGTTATACTTTGCAAAGTGTAAACTGAGGCATAGAAACTTTCAGACAGGGCATTTTTTGAGAGAGAACTCTGGCCTCTGGAATGCCACTTTCCTGCTTTAACCTCCAGACTACAACCAGAACAACGCTGTAATCAGGAACTAAGTAAGGAATTTTTCTGGTAAGTTCTGTAAATCTCATGCTCTCTGTATTCACTAAAGCCTAAGCTAATGTATTCCTTGAGCTTTGTATGCATACTCCTCAGGGGTGTGTGCACAAGCCAAAAAGGAGGGAAAGGAGATGGCTGTAAATACTTGGCTCTAGTATGTGCATTACATCTGTCACAAGGGAATCAGTTAGAAATGTTTGAAAAATGCAAACTAGTGCAATTTGTGCTGGCCAGAGGTAAAGCAACATTTTCAAAATCTCCTTTGAGCAGTGCTTCTGCAAGAGGTCTTTATGTACATGCAAAATATACACATATAGTTAGTAGGAGGACAAAAAAAAAATGCTAATAAAGGAACTGTTAGCCAAATATGCCAAGTCAGCCCCTATATAGCTCAACTGGAGTTGACTAAGATGTGAATATGACTCCAGAAATCAGCAGTGGCCTCATGGAAAAGTTATACAAATTTATATTTTCAAAAGTAATTTTCATAATGACAGTTTCATTATGAAAATCTAGAATAGAATGACCACATCAAAATAAAGGCTCAAATGGAAGTGAGGGTCCAAGCCATGCATCTAAAGGGAAAGTAAAAAAATTAAGGCCAGAAGGACACGCTACTAAAAACGTGCATTTTCACTTAATTCAGACTTGCTGACTTTCAGAAAAACTACTTGATGAAGATTCAAAGGTGAATTTTAAGGCAACTTTGCATTGGCTGAATCCAATTCCTTATCTGCCATAAAGGAACAGAGAAAGGAGAGGGTGCAGTCTTCAAAAGAACTCACACTGCAGATTTTAGGACTAATCCCTTACTTATTAGTTTGTTCTTATTTGGGAACCAACCACCTGATCTGAGAGACGTGGAGACTAAAAACCTTAAAATCACCTGCCATATTTTGAACAGCTGTGTTTGGACAACCTGTGGTTCAGGCCACTTCCGTGCTGTATTATCATTGACCTCAGGTAAGAAATGGAAGAGAATTTTACCATCTCCAAAATTGTGTTTCATTTTTAAGAGCAGCAGCTGGATGTAGCTACATTCCTTTATGTGAATTTAGCTGCTGATCTGCATGGGCAACTCATTACTGGAGCCTAAATAATGTACTTTCCACTCCCAGCAAAGGCCCATCTCCAATGTATTTGATTGACTGGAGCCATGGGAGCATGATAACCCTAAAGCATGAGATTTTCAGGCTAGCAAATCCCATATGGTTGGGCTTTTAACAGTAGCAAAGACTTTTCTGAAACCTTTAAGGAAGTGGGGACAACTTCATGAGGTGTCAGAACAAGACTTGGCTTTCATTTGCAGGAGAAGTAAAAGCTAGGTAAATAAAAGAGGGTTATGCTGAAGCATAACTAGGGTACTTAGGCAGTATTATCCCATCTGTAAAGAACTGAGACTGTTCATGGTCTCAGTTGCAGGACACTGAAAGCACTGCCACACTCTCAAACTGTCACCGTGCTTTCAGACCTGATGCAGAAGAAGGTGCTTCCACCCCTTCATCTTTCTCTGATTGGAAATGATCAGAGGAGCCAAATAGGCAGCTGAAGAAGGTGGCTGAAATGTAATGGAATTGCATGAAAGCAGTAGAAAATAATGAGAGAACATTGTGCTCAGAAAATTAAGTAGAATGCGTTCTCTCCCTTCCTTTCACAAGAAGGAATGTCAGATCTTTGATACTCCCATTTCCTGCCTCTTTAGGTTGGGCAAGGAGCCAAAAAACCAGAGTCTTATGAAAACAAGAAGCAAAAAATACAATGAGTTTGAGGTCATATCAACAGTATTTTATATGAAAGCATGTCTTGCATATGCTCATCATTCGAGCTTCAGCCAAAACTCTCAGATGAAAATGTATGAGTAGAAGAATGAGTTAGGGAAATAAATTACTCTTCAAAACATGAACACTTTCACCTCTTTCTTTGAAGAGACATGACAGATACACTTACTGTAAGTGTACTGACTGAGAGTGGACCTCATTAATATCTAGAGGGAGGGTGTCAAGGGAATGGAGCCAGGCTTTTCTCAGTGGTGACAGGCGATAGGACAAGAGGCAATGGGCAGAAACCAACGCACAGCAAGTCCCACCTGGACATGAGGAAGAACTTACTGTGCAAGTAACCATGCACTGGAACAGGTTGCCCAGAGAGGTTGTGAAGTCTCCTTCAGTGGAGATATTCAACAATCATCTGGACACAATCCTGTGCAGTGTGTTCTGGGATGACCCTGCTTGAGCAGGGGGGTGGGAACAGATGACTCACTGTGGTCCCTTCCAGCCTGACCCATCCTGTGATGCTGTAAGTCAGAACAAGTATCTAAATGGAGCATATCTGAAAGTTGTCCATAAAGGAATGATTCAGGAGCTGAAGTCACTCAACACTCAGTATTTAAAATGCACAGAATCATGCCATACCTGGAATAATTTTTAAGTTTTTTTATTTCCTGATAGGATTATAAACAGATTATTTGTTCAGATACCACACGAGGCTTGTTAGTGTCCATTCTGCTATAAGTGTTTGTCAGTGTTTGTGAACACTGTGGCACTCTGGGAGTATCCACAAAGAGCATTATTCCTTATTACAGAATACTGCTATTGTTTTTTCTTGGTGGTACTTCATTTTCTTTAGCTCAAATTGGAGAAATGAAGGGGGAAAGAGGATTAAGGTTTTAATTTAAGATAAAATTGCTTTCAACAAAAATCATGGATGGGAGTAGAAGTCTGTAAAGAGCTGCTGATTTTTGTGGTCCCCACTGACTTTCTTTGAGCAGTATTATCATAATATGGCATTGCTTTCACACTCTAAAAGAAAAAAATAAAGTTCAAACTTTTTTTTAATCTGTTGATGACAAAATTATAGTTTAAAAAATTGTTGAGTGGTTTTAATAGTGCTGACATCTAGAGAACTGTATACAGAGGTGAGTGTATTAGAATGGGTGAACTTTGAAAAGACAGCTTCTTTTAGATGTGTTTCTTTTCACTACTTTTATAGTTTTTCTTTTACATCACATTCACTTGCATTTAGGAAGTGAAGTGAAAAGGAGAGTCACCTGTATTTACAGCAAGACACTGGAAAATACAGTGACACCAGCAGTGGTTGTGGCTTTTGGGACAAACTGTGATTAGACAATTTAGAAATATTTCTTTTCATTTAGTCCCTCTGGAAGAAGTTATTTTCAAAAGCTTCTCTGAAAGTAAAAGACTGATGGTGTCAACATCTCCATCTCTCTTGAGGAAATTATTCTTGACCCTCTAATTCCACCACTGACTTTTGCTTCCAAAGGCTGGTCCCTTACAAATTACCATATTCCTCAAAAGTTTAACATTCCCCTTGTTTCCTCTCTTTGTGCTTATGCATAGCAGAGGCCTCTGAGTGCTTGCAAAGAAGGATGACGCCAATTCTTTTCAATACAGAAATGTTCCCAAGGAAATGGATGGCTCCTGGACTCGAGGGAGACAAGGAGCAGAGCAGGATGTGCTGCAACACACAAAGCAAAGTCTCTCTAGCAAAGGTTATGCCACCTGCAAGGGAGAGATGGACAGGATGTGACTGATGCACAGGAAGTGATGCAGGAGGAAACATGAAAGCCAAGTAAAGAGATTTCCAAAGTAAAACAGGAAAATGGTTGAAAGGAATGAAAACTAAATGACGTGGAAAAAGATGTCGGAGTTTTGTTGTGTTTTGTTTTCATTCAGACTACTAGTAAAGCTTTGGCAAAACAACTGAGGTGTGCTTCCTAAACTGATGTAGAACGGAGAACTTTGCAGCTTAGAGGTGAGGTCTTGAAATGGCCTTCAGAAAGCCTTGTAAGTTGTAAATGTCTTGTGTGCATTTGTATGCAGTGTGCATGACAACTGTATGTGTACAAAGCATACTAAAATCTATATGTGCTCCAAAAGGATCATTTTAAATAGACAGTAATCTCAAATTTCCTTTTCTTATGATAAAATCCCTTCTATGACAAACCCTGAACAAAAAAAGAAAGATTCTGTCTCATACCAGTGAATTAATCAAATTCTGCATCCAAATTGTACCAGCGTCTCTGAGACTGAAATCGGGCTCACTCTGTTTTTCTGGGACATACTTCAGCTTTGATGGGATGTAGACTGGATATTATGTTGTATTTCTGGAGTTTAAAGCAGCTCAGGAGTCTATTTGTTCCTTTCAGTTTATTTCCGGTGTCACTAGTACATAACATTAATCACGCAGTTATTCTATCTCCATAAGGGAGACAAACAAAACCAAAATATTTTTAGAATTATATGACACTTTAGTTTTCAGGACCTTTATTACTGCAGAAATATGACATCATTGTTTGCCTCAGTTCCTTCACACACAGTTTGCAAAAACATGTTATATCAATAATATGATGTTATTAATGTATCAAAAGTATTATTTACACAATTTTAGTCAGTTATATTAAGCTGCTCTGAAGCTTCACATAAGAGCACTGTAAAGAACTGACATTTTTATTGTCATTGTAATTCTTATTAAAAATATCCACTGTTATTAAAAATTGTACTATTAGTGTTCACAAAGGTCCAGGTTCATTTCTTATGATGAAATAAATCCAAGGGGACTACACTGCTAGACCTTTCTCTGCTCCAACTGTTTTTCATGGCTCTGTGCTACTTCAAATGGAACTTTCTGATTTTTAAAAAACCAGCAACAGTGCTGAGACAGCAAAAAGGAGATGGCAATTACAATGTATAGACTCTAATACAAGCATATCACAAGATGGAGCCAAAGAGACTCGATAGAAGAACTGGAATGAAAAGTGTAAGTCTCCAAAGAGCTATTTTCCAGGAGTGCAATAATTCATATGTCCCTTTGACAAAGCAGTTACTTTCTGTAAATAAATAAAATAGTGCTGAAAAATAGTGTGGATTTTAGCATTTGCAAGAAAGAGTATTAAATTTTGGACTCCATCTTGAAAATAAAACAAAATACAATTGAGTCCCATTAAATAAACTGCTGAGAAAAACTGTTTACTCAGAAGACAACAGGCTAGAACCCAGAAAAATGAGGGAAAGAGCTTTTAACCTAAAATACCTTGGGGCCTCTTCATGTACTTGCTGAGTTCATTTGTGACTTCAACAAGGTATGGGGTAGTATAAACTGCCATTCTCCAGTTGTGATTAATGGACGGTAGGGCCTTGTGAGCTCAACCCCTAGTGCACTTCCACAATGAAACATGAAGTTGCCTCCAGTGTTTACATAGCCTATTTCTGAAGTCACTCTCTTTCACTAACATAACAATTGCATTTGACCTCATTTCTGGACTGGACCCCATTCTGACTTAAAACAACTCTTCCTGGAGTTCATGTGACCTGTATCTTTTGAAAGGGACAAGGAGATTTCCAGAAGAAGGGAAATGAGAAGCAGGCATGGCATTTCCAGTGGAAGAGGTCCTATTTGCAAAGCACACATTTTAGGCATTTGTTTGCTTTGGTTTTGTTAGTTACATGATAAGCTTAAGGTGAAGACAGACTTTACATATTACTATCTGATAACACTACTAGGGAGAAAAAAAAAAGAAATGTGTGTTCCTGAGAAAAGGGATATTTTTACAATTCATGAATGATGCCTCTCAGCTCCAGCACTGGCAGAGGACACAAGTCTTGCAGATGGTGATATTAATCCAGATCCTTTATGGCAGCTTTAAACTTACTGAAATTTGGGTATTTGGCTTCATGTGTTCAGATTCACAAAGATCAAAAGTAATCTCTGTTTCATGACTTATCAGGTTCTACAAAATTGATTTGATAGATTTAGTTTAATTTCCAGGACAGATAAAAAATAAAGACCACTGACATGGTTCTTGCCTTGGAAATGTCTATAGTGTTGGGGCTGCTTTTTCATGCACTGAGCAGATGATGCTCCTAACCTGGGAGGGAACCCTGGCTGCTCAGACCACACAACCTCTGAATAAATACGAGCTCTTCTTACCAGAACTTTAGATTCAGATTCTGGAGCAAGTCCTAATTCTTCCACGTGTTTCTCACCCTCATTCCCTGCAGTGATGGATACCTGCATGTTCCAGAGCTGTTGTGCAAGACCAAATATAAAGCAAGGCTTAGCTCATTTAAGGGAAAGGTTATTAAAACCAGATCAGTAGGCTGCAATCTGGTGCTCACAGACTCAGGTTCTAATTCTCTCTGACACTAACTGGTATCCAGTTCATTCAGTAATGGCTCATACTGAGCTGAGGGTAGATTTTCTTTCCTGAAAGAAAAACAACCAGTGAAACTGCATTCAACTACGGATCCATGGAGCAGTATTGAAGCTTGGGGGTGGCTACTTTGGCCTAATGCATCCCTGGCTCTGTTTTCAGCTCTGTCACAGTTCCCTCATGATTCTTGCTTACAGAAAGTCAATCTGTGTCTCTAGCCTATGCCATGAAGCAGGTGCTCTAACTGTGAAATTGGGTTAAAGCCGAAAACTCCCCTTTCCTGGCACAAGAGACTCACAGCTTTTCTTCTGTGGAGCTCAGGGTTAGATTTACTTCTCAGAGATGCTAGGGAGCATTTGCTTCCTAGGTTTAATTATTACACAATTTCTGCTGAACCCATTCTTAACTCTGTTTAGAGGTGTGGAAAAAATGCTACCTCTATCTTGGTCTCATAACAAAATGACTCCTGATAGGGTTATATAACTCACACTATTTCAAGGGTGTCCCATGTGGGCAATAGATTGGATGCAAAGTTATTTTTATTTTCACATATCCATCTGCCACGATTCATGTTTTATCAAAGCAGTTTACATGATTTCAGGCAAGGCTGTTAAAGAGCATTGGTTTCTGCAGTTGCCATGGATACCAAGCAACACATTTTCATTCTATGATGTGATAATTTTTTACAATTCTGTGTTAATTTATTTTTTCATGACAGTAGCATCTTCCTCTAGTTCTCAACCACAGCTTATGACAAAACCTTGACAGAAAGGACTTACTGACCTAAAAGTGAGGATTGTACTGCTTGTAAGCACAATAAAGAGCCAGGCAAAACTAGACCATTGGCTTATCCTTTTAGCAAGCTGAAATCAGGGAACACTAGTTGATGTTTCCATGAGCCATTCAAGAAGAAGCTATCCTCCTCTTGAGTGATTTTTTTCTTTATGCCCATGTCAGGAAATCTCTCTTCCTTTCACATTCAGTGTGATGCAGGACAATTGTTTGTTAAGGTACTTTTTTCATTTACAAACCCAAGCAAGATCTTTGTTGTCAATTAATATCTCACTTTATAAGAACCAAACTTTCATACATTTCTAGTATCACAGAACCTTTTGTTCCACAATACCAGCTGCCCTTTTCCCTCAGAGGATAGCTTAGTGCATTTCAGTGATGTTGTGCATATAGTAGTTGGACACTCTAAAATGTTTTGGGATCTATCCTGACAAACACTGCTTTGTAATTGAGGGCTCTTATTAACTGTTAGAAGAAGCATGGTCCTTCAAAAATTCTGTATGCTTCTCCCTTAGCCAGCCGTAAAAGTTTTTAGAGACCTTTTTCCTTCCTTTTCAGACCAGATATGTGATTTATCAGCTCTGAGATTGTTGTACAGCAATATGTCTTAAAATATGTTCTCCCAAAATGTGCTGCAAGTAGAGTTGTGACAAATTGTGAAAGCTGAAGGCAAACAGGTTCCTTCTGCAGAACCTGCCTTTAGTATTTGACTAAGCCCTTCTGTTCAGGGAAATGAATTCTGGACAGCTAAAAGAACTGAAAGCAGGTATCTGTTGATGTAGTAAAGCTCAACCCCTTTACTAATCCATATAATTTGGTGTGCAGATTTGAGGAAAGTCAAGTGAGGAACAGTCACTGAGTCTTTACTGCTGTTGTAAGAAGATGTGGTCATGAACATCAGATTAAAGCTATAGAATTCAGCAATCCAAAACTACAGCTATAGGTTCAGAAATAATTACATAGAAGCAGAAATAAATTTGACTATACAAATTGGTGGGACTGTAACAGAACACAGGCAGGGATATAGCAAACAGCCAGGCTCTTGTTGGTGCCAAGCAATAGGACAAGAGGCAATGGGCAGAAACCAATGTACAGGAAGTTCCACCTGAACATGAGGAAGAACTTCACTGTGCTGGTGACCATGCACTAGGACAGGTTGCCCAGAAAAATTGGAGTGGAGTCTCCCTCAGTGGAGATATTCAAGAACCATCTGGATGCAATTCTGAGCAATGTGCTCCGGGATGACCCTGCTTGAGCAGGGAGTTTGGACCAGATGACCCACCTATCCTGTGAACAGCAATGAAAGGAAACTTGATTTTCAATCCACATGTGGCTCATATCCATCTGTACTCCCTAGCTCTGTATCTAAACTGGTGTTATATTAGTCTTGATAACACTGGGCCTGGAATCACTAATTAACTCATAAAGCTGTGGCAGGTAGCATGCATCAAGCAATTTCTTCATTAGCATTACCCCACGTAGCTACACACATGGAAGTCCAAATCAGTATGTCCAAAATAATCCGTATGGCATGCTCCCAAACCCTGAAGTGTCTTAGACTGCCATTCCCAAAGATGAAGAAAAAAATCCCTTCTTTATTTCCAAGAGAGTGGCGATATTCTATGATTAGTTGCTGCTACTATCTTTAGGCATAAACAGTTGAAGGGATGGTTGGAGTCCGTGTTTCTTGTGATCCACTTGGCCTGGCTCACCTGAGCTACTCTGCCTTCTGTTTTCTGTGGTTCACCTATTCAGGTTCACCTGCTACCTGCCTCTGGGATGGATATTCTCCACAGTCATGCCTGAGATACCATAGCTCTCTTTTAAATAGAAGAAGGCAGCTGGGATTTGCAGTGCCTGCATCACTGGATAAAAAGAACACCTGTGTTGGGCATGGCTGGGCTTTGGAGGCCTTGGGGAGGACAGATTGGAGGAAGAATTAGAAACGGCCCAGAAAATAGAAATAATGGAATAATGGCACTCACTTTGTAAGGAAAGAGAGTGACAGTAGACAAGAGGAAACTGGGGGAGTTAGGAGGGGAAGAGTGTTAAAAAATTCTACATATTTGGCAGCATATGGAGTTCAGTTCCTGGCTGAAGAAGGTGTGATAGAAGGATGAGTGAGGGGACAGTGAGAGAGATTCAAGACTAGAGTTGAACGATTTCCCTTGTGAAGCATTTTTCTTTTACACTCAATTTGTTAAATTGATTAGAATACAATTACCAGTCCACTAGATAGCAGGATGTTTCTTATGCTTGTCTCTCTCTGCTAGCTCCCAAATGTGGCTGGCTGTTTGACAACATAAAATTAACAATAATTTTCTGCCTTTTAAAATAAATATTTGAAGCTGTTAACTGTGGCAGAATATGTTAAAAGCAGCTCAAAACAAGCTCAGTTCAACATGAAAGCCTGTCTGAATGAGAGAAACAATTCGTCCATGCAGCTCCTCCTTTATGTGACTGCATTCTTATTTTGTTTTAAGAATACATAGTGTAAATCAGTGAAAAATTGCTTTTTAAAGACCTTTAGTTTAGCTGAAAACATTTTTCTCCTTAGAGAAAGCTTGTGTTTTAACAAAGCTATTTATGTGGTTCAGTAGGAGGTACTTTCATACCCTGTCTCTATTTACAGTCTTGACTAGTACAGCACACTTGTTTAGAACATGCCTTTGCCTTACCTCTTCTGCTCTGAGACAAACCAGCCAGTGCAATGAATGACAGGCAACAATGACGAGACAGCCTTGTGTTTGCTGCAGGCTGCTGCTGAAAAGGCAAGAGAAAAACAGTCTGGAACGACAAATTACTGGTATTTTTACAGTTCCTTTTAACCACAAGTTGATTCTTTCTACTCAGTAAAATTAGCTCCAGAGGAACTACCAGAAACCAGTAAATAATTGGCTGTAGACATAACTGTCAGTTACTGATTCAGAGAGGTGCTGGTGCCCTTAATACTTCCTCGTGACAATGACTGTTTGGGGCATTTTACAAATTGCTTTTCTAGAGTGATTAGTGCCACTGATTTTTCAGTGCAACTGAAGCTCTTTTGTTCCATCTTTCCTTTTACAACCTATCTTTTTCTTTGACTGAAATTTTAGCTTCACTCTATAACCCTAATTTGATACTCATAATCTATTCCAGTAGCCCAGGAAAGATAGATGTACAATAATCTGTGCATTAAATAGCAGAATAAATAATTTTCTTGCAATTTTCTTGACAAGTTTTAAGTAATCTCTTTATTTTTAAAGGTGTCTGTTCTGGCAGCTAAAAGCCACTGATCACTGAAACAGTGCCAGCATTTTCACACTTTGCTGCTAGTGCACTTCAAGCCTGACCTGTAGAGATAATTTATTATGAGCTCCCAAAGGCCCTGAGGTATGAAGGCATTTTGTTTTATTAGGGCCTGAATTTCTCTGAATCCCTTTAGATGACAAATATATTTATACATTTATACATAATTAGATATTATATATATATATTTAAAATCATTGATGATGATAAAAAATATGCTTCTCCCAGATTCTTGGCCAAGAGAGGGTTGTGCCAAACATGAAGGTTTCATAATATGTGGCTGAGAATGCCTTCCCTATTTGTTTTCCACCCCATTAGCATTATTTTGAAACATCAGCTGTGTTCCCGATTATCATACAGTTTTTGCATTTTATTTGGGAAAAAGTATTACCTGCTCCAGTTGAGGGTGCTTCTATTAGGATATTATATACTACTGTGGAATTGATATGACAATGATCAGCCTCATGAAGACAATAATAAACTCATCTGTACCTTCCAGCAGCAGCAGTATTCCTTCCAGATTAATTGTGCAAATGGCTACACAACAGCAGAAAACAGGTCATTCCTCAGACCTGAAAACATTTTTCTTGCCTTCCTGTATCTTGCTGATATAATGTGATATCTGTAACACTGACAGACACATTATAGAATCATAGAATCATAGAATATTGTGAGCTGGAAGGGACCTACAAAGAACATCCAAATCCAACTTCTGGCCCTGCACAGGATACCCCAAGAGTCACACCATGTGCCTGAGAGCATTGTCCAAACACTTGAACTCTGGCAGGTTTGGAGCTGTGATCTTATTCCCTGGGGAGCCTGTGACAAACTTTTCTGTTGCAGCTGCCAGTTTCTGAAGAAAATCTTTCCCTGGTTTACTCAGAGTTCATTTCCACTCTGCAGTTCTGTTTATACAACCATCTTCTGCTGATGTGTAAACTGGCTCTCATTGACTTTCTTATCATATGCCTACCTGCTCAGCATGCTTAAAGGACGGCTCAGTTTTGCTGGCCATGCTGATATTTATTCTAAACCAAGTTATATTCTGTCTGCATTTCTGAGTGTCTAACTTTTGTTTTATACAAACTAGCAGTTGGAAAAATATTCTAGCAAAACATCAGCAGTTGAAATTAGCCATTACTAACAAAGAAAATTATTCTGGTCAGTCCATCTGGATATGTATCTGTATGCATTTATAGGCCAACAAGGAATTCTTCTTACTTTTTTTTGAGTGCAGTTTTTCATATTCTAGGTCTGTGTTGCATTGTATGATGATGTGCTATGGACTTGGTTTAGCAGAACTAAGTTTTATGCTGTCTTTATATTTCCAAACTCTGCTCACAAATTCAGTGCCTTGAAAGTATAGATTTGAAATTACATATCAGTAAATCACTTAATGGTTTTAGAAAACTGCATTCACTGTGTTCCAAATGCCATATGGATTTAATATAGATTGAAGGTATTTTTTTGTTCTAACTAAAAATGAAAAATAGTAAACCTCTATGGTTGATACTTTGGGAATATTGACTGCTGCAACAATAGCTGGACAACCTTATTCAGAGGAATGCCAACTTTGTAACAGTATCTTCTGGTTCTCCTTTTACAAGAATCACACCCATATTCTTCATTAATGCATTATGTATTAATGCATTATGATCTCACACTAATATGTTTCCCCTAATAATTATGCAACCTGCAAACACTCATACTGTGAACAAGTCTTCACCAATATTGTTAAGTATCCAAGTATCTCCCTCCTTGCAAGACAAATTATTTGTGTCACCAGGAGCTGTTCAGAATTTTGTCAAGAGACATGACATGCAGATTTTAGTCATCTCATGGACTCAGTGTTTTACATTGTGTTCCACTGTATCTCTAGCAACTGGTTAATATACCCTATTTACCTGCTATTACAAGATCCTGTCTTTATGTAAATATGGTCCAAAGCATGAGAATTTAAAAAGATTTTTATATATTATACATCTATATAGTTGACAATACTGTTTTTAATAGTTTTGTTCCTTCCTCCTACTTAATATCTCACAGAAGTGAATTGCATGTTCAACCCTTTTTTTTCCACTGTAAACTTCTATCTAGCCTAGATTGTGCATGTTTCCAAATATTTCAGGTATTGCATTACTTCTCAGCTTCCAAGCAAAGGGCTGGCCTAGCCACCTGGGTAAAATACACCCAAAGATTTTATGCTAGTTACTATTTTTAAGAAAAAATTGGGTCACCAAATGGACTTTGAAAATCAATGAAAGGTAGCTTTAAAATGGTCGTCCCTCCTTCTCTGGTAATCATTTGGAAGGAAGCCTTGTGTGTCCATAGGGTGGAGCAGCCAAATTTTCCAAAATGTTTTGAGAGTATTTGAGAACCTCTCTTTTTAATTTTATGTCATACATTTAGCTTTTCTTTTACCTTTTCTCTCTATAACACCAAATAAAGAATTCCAGCCTTGCCATTTCCAGGTTTCCAGCCTCACACTCACTTACATGCTGATTGCTTTCTCTTGTAGCATCTATTTTCCACAGGGATCTCACACTACATTTTTCTCTGCTACCATCCCTTTCTCATATTTTATTTCAGGATGTCAGGGTTGAAACTGAATAGAGCTACCTGAGTTTCAATTCAAGGAAAAAAAAAAAAGACACATTTTTCTATTCTGGAATGAAAGATTGATGATTAAAGTTGTACAGAGATACCAAAAGGTAAACTTAATTGCATTTAGATATGGGTGAGAATCAACTTTCTTCTCATGATTTACAGGTTATATTATGAAAGAATGAATGAATCAATTAATTAATTAATTAATGCAAAAAAAGTTTATAACTGAGGGTCTATCGCTCTTTGTCCATTGAAAATACCCAAGGAAGACATTTTCAGAGTCTTTTGTTGGTTTTTGTTTTCCCTTTTTTTCCTCCAGGGATGTGTGCTATGTCATGAGTTTCAATAAATGCTTTGATCTATCTCTTTTGCACTTAAAAGTATAAACACAAAGTTTCTCATCGACAAAACTTTTTTTTTTTTTCCTCCAGCTCTTTCTTGGCTGTTTTGCACACAAAAGTCAAACATATGGGTACAGATTAAATATATTCCTTATCTAGACCACTGACAGCACAGACTGAGAAGGGAAGGACAGTAAGAAGACTCCAAATAATAAACTAGATCTGTCTGTCAATGGAACTTCTCCAGACAAGTGGATGCTGTCACCATGGCCCATGTACACTGCTTGCAACCTGTGAAAAACTATGAAATATTTTGCATGAAGTTGCTGCTGCAAAAGCTTGTATATTCATTAGGAAACCACCTTCCTGTGTCTAGTCATATTTACACAAATATATTGATACAAATCTCTTCCTTTTACTTTTTTTTGAGGGGGTTGTTTTGTTTGTTTTTGAAAGCTTTATAATAACTCTTGAAGATAGTTCTATAGCTGGTGTAAATCAACAAAGATAAGACTATTTGTGTCACCTGAGGAAGCCCTGATTCCCTCTTTTCTTACAGAAGGAGGGAGAAGAGGTGAAGAGAAGAAAAAGAGAACAGAGACCTGGAACCTAAAAAAGCTTCCCCATTTGCCTCTTTCTGATTTGTAGGAGTCTCTGGAGGGAACCCGTGCTACCCACAGGACTCTATAACATGAGCTTTAGTGTTATTCTAGAGTAAATGAGACACTGACCTCTGAAGTACAGCTGTCTAGCTAACCTGAAGTCAGCTAATGATGGTGTAAGTATCACTTAGACACACACCGAACATTTGGATGTTCCTTGCAAGCTACTAAAGGTGCAAAAAATCAGCAGCCACTTCAAGCAACACAGTGTGCTTATTGAGTATAATTTAAATACAGATTTAATTCCATGCATTTATGCATATTTTTGTAAATACATTTCTCTGTCCATCCCTTTGAGTAAGTAAATGTTCCTGAAGATGTGACTTGTGATTTTCCATTGTTCAAGAGATAAGGTACTAAGGAGGAAGTCCTGACCTTGTTGAAGTCAGTGATAAAGGCTGTTCTCTCCACTGGGGTCAGAATTTCACCTGGGTGTTTATTTTGATTTCTAAAGGTCACCTTTGACAACAGTGAATTGACGCAGTATGTTTTGAGGCTATCAAAACAGCAACTTGGAGAAAGAGCTACTTAGCTTCTGGATAATAACCTTCCCAACTAAAGCCCTACATGTAACAGTTTTTTGCAGAAGATTTAGCTGTAGATATTTCCTGTCAAGCAGTGTTCTTAACATGAATTAAAAAAAAAAGGAAACAAAAAAATTACAAAAGAAGTGAAGCTTGCAGCTTTAGGAAAGTGCATTCTCTAATTTTTAAAGCATGCTCATTTTCACAGCCTAGTAAATGATTTTCTCTTTTTCCCTTAAAAAAAAAAAAAAATAAGACTGCTGTAAGACTAAGGGTGATCCCCAGTGGGCTTGACATTTTTCCAGAAGAAATTAAGAGCAGAATTCATCAAACATTAATGTTAAGAAGTCAGAAATTCTGGAATGTTTGTCCAAAGTCCCAAGACCCTGAGCAAACACTGTCATCCTGCTGGGCTCCAGCCGAAAATCAGAGCCAAAATAAACAGAGGCAGAAACTCCATCTGACTGATCCTGTGGAAACAGCTGTAACCACTTAGGTGGAAAACCACCTCAAATTCTTCTCCCAGAAAACACTGATGACATGGGAGATGGCAAGCAGGAAAGCCCTGTCAGGGTCTCTCTTCAACTGTGGTCAGGAAAATATTTTCTTTCTCCACAACTGTAAATAGAAGGGTTCAACCCTGGTCACAATAAAATGCAACCACATAAAAGTTAAATGCCTTCTTTTTCTTGTCCTTTTTTCTTGCATATTTTTTAGTATTTGATCTTAAGATCCCTTCTGCAAATCTCCTATCTGCAAAAAAACCCCCAAAACCTCTCTTCTTCTATACTGAACCTCATGCTTCTATCCAAAAGTGAAATGTGATGTGTCTCTAGTGTTTATGTTCAGATTGTGATTTACAAAGTTGTCTGAAACATACCCACTTGATTTGTTGAAATGAAGCCAGCATTCAGACTAAACACCTTCTGTTCAGCCTTTCCTTATTATTCTCTTTAGAGGGCTTTTGTCAGTGCTATTTGGCAGAAAAAATAGGAAGCATGTTGGAAGATATAGCAAATATAAACAAATCTTAAGGAGAAAGAACTCTGGTTTGGGTTGTCCAAGCTGTACATGTCTTTCCTAAGGAATCTGACAGGTAGAGGAAACAGAAAGAGAAAATGAAATTGAGGCGGGGCTAACAAGAAAAGAAAACTGGATACATGCCTCCATGCTTTATGTGAAATAACGTTTAAGCATACAGGCTCTTTAAGGTGGAATAGAGAGCATTGCAGGAACACAGTATGCTTTCAAATTTTATTCACAGCCAAAGGCAATAATTCTAGATTCCCTATTTTTATAGGAAGGCAGTGCTCATTTTTCTGAGGTTTTCACTCTAGTCCAGGAATTCTGTTTGGTTTTAGACCATCAGCAGGCTTAGCACAAACACATAGATGGTAACAATTTTAGACATTGTTAACATGGAAAAATCATTACCATTTCTTGTCCTCTGTGTCTTCTCCCATTTGTCAAGACTGTGCCTTACCTGCTTAACTGCAATTCATTTCAGCTGGTTTTCCTGGATGTCAGTCAAGAGCATTTTATTTTCATTCTTTATGATTAAGTCAGTGTACAACAGTGGCATTGGTTTTCCTGGCAAGTTGTAGTTTCAGGGAAGAGTTTTGTGTTAAAAATAAATGGCCTCTTACAAGCTTCTGCAAAATTAAATAAGAGCTATAACAGGCCTAAAAATTATAACATTTCCTTATTTTTGACGAGTCAGACTACACAGTTTTTCCCATCATTATGGCATAGCATACTGTGAACTGGCTTCCTTTCCCCCAAGTGTTCCCCCTGCCTCCTCATCATTCTTTATATTCACAGATTCTGCTCCTTCTTGCAGTGAATCCCTACACAAAATATCTAGGGACTGTTTGCATAACAACTTGAAGTAGTTTTGTGTATATCTTTCAAAAAAGGTGCAATTATATGCATCACAGACACCCTTTAGGGCATTTCCCAAGCAGTAGAGATCCGTCAGGGATGTAGCTGCTTGAGATATATGTAAAGGAATATATTGCTTGAAATCCTCTTTAAGTCTGTGGTAGGAGCAACTTGTATTTTACTCTTTATAGAAGGCATAAATCAGAGAAGTAGTCCATAGAAAAAGGGCCGACACAGGCATTCGTTACTTTACAAGCAACACATTGCAAGACTTTTATATGGGTACATCATTACTAAGTGGATTGAACTTTCTGTGTTTCCAAATGTCACAGATAGCACACGTAGGAGGTATGAGCTGAGGAAATGCACAGTGGTCAGCAGAAAAGCAACTCTTTATTTCCTAAGTCTGAAATCACTCCAGCTGGGAAGGAGGGGGAGCAAGAGCAAAGGCGATGTGGCAATGGAGACAGAAGGGTGGTGGTTTGGAAGAGAAGTCCACAGAAACCCTATGACTGACTGACTAATGCTACCTTGACTGCTGGTGCCAAGATGATGTAAGCTGAAACGACAGAAAGAAGATTCCATTATTATTATATGTATCCTTTTTCCACAGCTGCAGCTGGATGAGAGCCCGGAAGCCCAGAGAGGCTCCCGTCCCCAGAATAACAACATAACAAGAACATCTGCTGTAGCTATGAAGGTCAGAAAAGTAAGGTCTGTGGTGGGATATACCACAGATGACACCTCTCCTTGGGCAGACAGGTCCCTGGACTCAGATCCGATAAAGGCATGTGATCTTTCTGTGAGCCTCGGAGGAGAGGAGCAGATGTGATCCCAGTTTTGTAACAACTAGGTTGTGATCAGGCCTCCTCTGCAGGGAAGGGAAGAGCATGATGGGGAATGACGGCTTCTAGCCCACTCTTTACTACTTTTTAAATACTCTCAACAGTTATGGTAGTAGATTACAGCAGCCAGTGGAGGAACACAGGACTGTTGACACAGAAATGTCTAGGAGGCTCTTTGTAATTCAGACTTGAGCAAAGTTGAGCAGCCAAGCTAGCTGCAGCAAATTCAGCAAGCAAGTAAGCAGAGAAAATAATGGAAGTCTGCTTTAGTGTTGGTTTTGTCTCTTCAAGCAAGACTGCATTCAGGAATGCTGGAGGACAAAATATAGCTGAAAGGCAACTCTGTCTGATCACATTGTCATTTGCATTGCAACTCACTATGTGATGCCTCAGTTCTTCCTACAGTCTGAAACCAGTTCTCCAAGGATCGTGGTCCAGTCTAAGTCAATCTGTTCTCTAATAGTTTCTCTGGCATTCATCACAGCACACAAACATGAAGAGCATCTGTCTAGAGATTAGTATGACTGGAGGAGCAGCTGTGCAGTTCTGCTGCCTATATGTTTAATGACCTCCTATGAGGGTTTGGGGCTCAAAATGGTTAAGATTTTGGAGTGTGGGCTTTAGAAAAGCCTTAAGAAGAGCTAATAGCATTGGATAAACAGTGTGGATATCTATTGTCATTTTCAGGAAAACATTGTTTTAATCCTTCTGTCTTTTGAAATAGATTTAACTGGCTAAATATAAAACCAGATTCCATTACACTGAACCTCACAAACCTTTTCTTGTTACACATTGTATTCACACAGGAACATGAAAATTTCCAGCAGAAAACTTATGAGCCATGGTTAATTCCCATTGCCCATGTTCAGAAAAGGCTAATCCCCTTTCATCCTTTGCACTTGTCCAATATTCTGAAACACACTTCTATTACTTACCATTGCTGATCAGACCATCAAAGTCTACTAGGACCCAGCATCATACACTGACAAATCTGGCTGCTTCAGGTGACAAGGTGATTGCTTATCCAATAAGAAGGTTGTTCCTCTCATCTTACATATCTGCAGTAATGGCTAAAAATGTTACCCTTAATTAATCCTGAGCCAGATGGTTGGTCTATATGATATAACTGGAGCTCAAGCCAGCTTGTAGTAGACCATTGCCCGCATCATGAAAAACAAACAAATAAATCTGTAAACACATGGTGATATCATCTTTGTTGGAAACCACAGCAGAGATGCCAAAGGCAAAATAGCTGGGTGTGCTGAAATATTCTCTCATCACTGCATAGAAGGATGTAGACAGACAGTGAAGTTATAACATAAGGATGGTTATGCTTTTCTCTGAACAGAAGATGGATGAAGAAATATAAGCCTGTCAGCTCAATACTATTCATCAGCATGAAATTTCCTATTAGAAGAAAACAACAAATTAATCTTTAATTTTTGTAAAGGCAAGAACCTTTCAGTTTTGCCAAGCCATCTGCTCTAGTCCCCTGCTACAAGGGCTGAGCTGGTAACACACAGCCCTGAGGGTGAGATCCTAATCATTAAAAACACAAGATGTGCCAGGAGCCTCTTCAAAAACCTGACTCTTGGTATTCTGCATATTAACCTCCCCAAGCCATCCAGAGATTTGTTGATTGGTTTCTGTGAGGTACTCACCTAGTATGAGTGGGCGTTTTGCCATGGTAGCAGGTGGACCAGGGCATAAATTTACCAGTGGACATGTGGGGTTGTGAAAACTGAGGAAGATTGTCTTTCCATGCAGGACTGTTGGTTTATTCTTTGTGAAAAATCCCCACATAAAGTACAAGGTACACCAGCCTTACTCCTTCCTGAAGTTGGAATGATTCACATGATTTACATAAAAAATCTAAAATGCAAAGATTTTTAAAATTATTTTTCTTTGAATGAATGTGATTTTTACTCTTTAATGCACATGATGGGTTTTGTTTGGGTTTTTTTAATCTGAGGAAATAATTATTTTTTGCCTAATTATTATTAATTTTCTCCTAGAATTAAAATAAAGTTTTAAGCTAAAAGGAGAAATTGCCAGATAGAAGCAATTTGTTCAAATCATATTATCCTGAAAAGGATAACATAAATAAAACTCCATTTTTCATGGAATCTATTTGGGACAGAAGGCAGCATTAGGGAGCAAAGTGCCGAGATCTGTTGCAAGAGGGAAAACGGAGGTGAATTCTAGCGTCCTTGAATAAAGTCCTTAAATTCAAAGGAGGAAAGCAGATCACAAAGGAAGAGCTACTACACTAGCTCCAGCTAGTACATAACCTTCTGAAGGCCGAGCTTACCAGCTGGGAATGGTAGGCACCCATATGCATTTTGAAATATAGGCAACACATAATAGATCAGGGCTGGCTTTATTTTGAAGAAAGAAATAGCATTATCACCTGCTTTTCTCTAGTGACCTTCCAGTTATGTTGTTTACTCCAGGGCAGGAACCTGCCTTTGAGCTATACCTTGATCTGTGTGTATCTGCACATATACAGAGGAGGGAAGATGGTGTGTCTTGCACATGCAGTACCATTTATGAAGCTTTGGATGCTAGAAATAAAAAGGAATGGCTGTGCTCCAACCTCCCTGGTGAAGTTAGACCCATGAATCTTCATGGACACAAGCCATAGAGCAGCCCATGACCCATGGAGGGTGTGGGCTCTCACCTATGCTCTCTACTGAAGTCACATACTACACTACAGAAGAGGGAAAGGAGCCAGAAGCAGCTTTCCCCTCTGCTAGCCAAGTCCTCTAACTTTTAAAACAGATTTGGTTTCCTTCTTTTCTCCTGTTCCTTCCACATGCACAATTTCTGCTGTTGCTTGTTTCAGGATAACTGGGGAGAGCGAGTGGCCTGGAAGGATTGCCCAGGGCACAGTGTTCTGTTGGCTTTCCTGGTCCATTGACTGGCACCCCTGTGAGTAAATAGGACTTCAGTGTGATTCCATACTTCCTGGCCCACTGCTCCCACTAACACTTGGCTTTGTGAAAGGTTTCCCTCTCTAGTAAGTAGAAACCAGTTTCTGTGTGCTCCTTGGCATGAATGAGCACCTAAAGCTAATGGCTCTGGAGGCTTTCTGGTGAGGAGGGGCAGTGTTTAAGGAGTTCAAGCACCTAGGGGGTTAGGACATCTACAAAGGAACAGAACTTCTTGGGTATAAGATGGTACCTGGACTGGACCCTTGTCCTCTGCTCAAAATCTCAGCAGAGAAAACACCAAACAGCTTTTTTTTTGCAGGGCTGGGTAGATAACTCTTCTCTTTCCTCTCCATAGGGGAGCTGCCTGTACCTCCTCTGCCTGTACTTAGAGCTGACTTGACCTTGAACAAAGGTGCTTGAGGCTCACCTGGGATGAAAAGTTGTGATGTGGTTGAATGTTCGCATGTAGGTTGTTTGAACGTGTGGTGTTTCAGCAACGAACAGACGCTGGAACTGTCAGTCTGCTCCATGTGTCCTGCCCCTCACAGGATGCCATCACTTGTCCAAGCCAGAGACACTTGTGGCACCACTCTGGGTTTCTTAAATGAACACACAGGGCAGCAGTGGCTCAGTCATATCACAGAAACTGCTGATGCATGCCCTAATAAGGGCCGGTGCAATACCAAGAGACTCTGGGCAGAAGCATGGTATTGAGACATTGCTAGTTTTTCAGGTGATTAGATTGTTGTAGTAGCAGAAACTTTTCACTGCAATTTGACACAACTAGGTTTTGCAGATCAAGGTGAGTAGAAGAACACTGTTTTTGCTGACTTTGGCTTTTCCTTTCAAACAAATTTTAGAGGATGCTGAGAAGATGATTTTTTCTCTCAGTTGATGATGTTTCTAAAGACAACTACTTCTAGTTAGCCATCACCCATTTTCTCCAGTTATTAGGCACCTGGAAAAGAATGACAAAGTTCCACAAGCTTTGATACCAGTACAAGAAAACTGCCATGCTATGTTTGAATCCAAAGGAGATCTGATAATATTTTCAAATGGCAGAAAGACAATGTCTGTTAAAACTGCTTCTCCAAGTGGTTAAGGAGTATTTTTCAGGGGAGAACATTTCCATATACCTAAAGAACATTAAAAAAACCCTTTAAAAATAACAATTGTCTGCAACATCCTTAACATGTGCCTGAGTGGCAGAGGAAACATATGAGATCTTGCAGCAACAAACCATTGAGTTATGGTTTTTTTCCTTTTTTTTTCCCCCCATAAAACATCAGTAGCATTTTACTGGTCTTTTGAATTGTTACCATCTTTTGTCTAAAACCACCTGCATCATAGGAGCATTCATTCTTCACACTTACAGGAATGTTTTATTTTTATATGGATTACAACAGATGTGCCTACATATTTGTATCCTAAAATCTATGTAGCTATGGCAGAGTTGAAACCAGGTGCAAAATAGAATTTTAAAGAATACTGATGTAGGTAAAACCCCATTTCTTGCAAATTGCGTATATGCATTGGCACTGAATGTCTAAATTCTACTGAACTTATATTTTCTGACGTATCCAGAAATATGTTATTCCAGTCATGTATGTTAAATGAAGGTCCAAAACCAATTTTTGTTCCAGGACTATAAACCCTCTAAAAATATTGTTTAAGAATGGAAAGCATGACAGCCCTCATCTATAGCATTGCAAATGTGGTGCTGTAATGTCCTTATCATCTTTTCAAAAGGTATGTCACATAAACATGTCAGAACACTTGTCATGTTGTGAACACTTGCAAGTAGCAATTGGGGCAAATTTGCATAAACATATTAGAAGCAAAAAAGCATATGCCTAGAGATCAAAATAGCATAGAAATGAAAGCAGCCAGTGGTAAGAATAAAATTGCACATACATTCAGGTTGTCTCTCATTTTCAGAAACTCTCTCTATGTGAGCCTTGCCTAATTGTGTGCAAATTCTTGGTTGCTCTCAATGGTTATTTTTATATGCAAAAGGTAAAGTAACTTTTTTTCTTCCCTCTGTTTGCAAATATATGCAAAGAACCTAATTGTGGATATTTTTCTTGTGTAAACTGCAGGTTTTATAAAATGTATTGAAATCATGCTATAAAGGTCTTCCATAAATGCTGCTGTAGAACTGTGTAGGGTTTCTGAGTTGGAAAGACCCACACAGATACCTCAGGGACCTTCAGGTAATCATCTGAAGTTCTGTTTTCAGTTCTGGGGCACTCAGGATAAGAAGGACATGAACCTTTTGGAGGAAGAACTTGGGGATGAGGGCTTTGACTTGGCAAGGCTCAAAACACTGACAATTTGCAAAGAGGGGCTCCAGAGTAATTTCTATAAATGACCTGAACAGCACCACTCCAGGAAGTTTGTACAGCAGAGCTTTGTGCCACTGAGCACAGTCTGCCCAGAGAAAAGCCATGCTGGAGTCATATGATCATTTGGGAATGCATGTGCCCCTATCACACATAGTCAGAGCCCATTGGATGTCTCAATTAAAAATCTGCTCCAATCACCGAACTCTCTGATAAAAGTCTTAAAACTAAGGGGATATGGTGGTCCTATTTGAAGAAATACAGAAATAAAAGGACACAAAAGACAGTGGGATAGGGTAGGGTTGCAGAGGAATGGAAGAATATGAGGGAAAATTACAGCCAAAATCCCAAATAGTTTTGCATAACCAGAACTGGTGTAGAACCTTATGTCTTCTCTGGCAGTAATTGAAACCTTTTGGAAAAGGAAAATCTATTCCCATGTTTTTTTTTTCCTGTACTGTCCAAGCTAACATGTAGCAGTTGGAAACTATTTTAAAAGCTATTTCTTATTACTTTTCAGGATATATAAAGAAAGAAAGAAAGAGATGGGGAAAAGAGTTTGTGTTGTAAAATCCAGTGAGTAGATTAAGAGATTTTCAATTTGGAGAGAGACCACTTGGGCTTTAAAAAGCCTTGTTAGCATCTTCCAGCTTCACTGCCCCTGCTGCTGGCCCTGAGGGAAAAGAGATTTCAAAGATAGCCAAGTGACATAATTTGTGATACTCACTCACTGATATTTAAACACATTTTAAGAGATACAATTATGTGGAATGAAAGAATGCTGTTACACAGAGCTGCCTACTTTTAAGAGAGCAGAGTTTTCTCCTGGTTAGCCTCATGTTTGGTATTATTCTGGCTTGTTAAAGGCAAGTTTTTCCTCTCCTCTGTCCTTTCCTCTTCAATCTCCTGTTTGAATGCACAATGTCACATAGAGTATATGTGTGCTTATATCATATACATTTTCTTAGCATACTCACAGTCTGTAGGAAAGAGCCTTCACAAAAGGAAAATACTCTGAGACTGGTGCTGTGACACATGAAACTGCAATCTCTGCAGGAACACAGGAAGGAAATGAAAATTTAGAAAGAACTTTCAGATTTTAATTCATGTTAAAGTCAGAGGTTTCCAGACCCGACTGCTTTACTGCAGATCAGATTATACCACTAGCCTACTCCCTTTTATTAATTTAATCTGTCTTTGGCTGTGCTGAATGGAAAAGCCTCCCAGTCGCCAGTGGTGAGGAGTTAACCTGACGGCTGAGGAGAGCTCACATACTTCAGCTGCTTTATTTGAATATTCCATTTAAAAACGGAAAAGTTTTACAGGGCAATATAAACTCATGTCTCTCTTAATTAAGACCCACAATTACCTTCATCTACACAGGTGCAGCCTACCTCACCTGAACTTTTTTCACACAAATTGAGTTAAGACAGCCTCATTAAGGAAAAAAAAAAAAGAATCATCTAGTCAGGAGGAAATGAATGCTTGATCCCATCTAGTTCATTTTGTCCTGTATACTTTCTAACTCTGCATGCTCTAGGTGCAGCACTAGGGAACTCACAAGGCCAAGAGAGAAAATATGAAGATGATTCCTTGGTTCTTTTATGCCTTGATTTAGATAAACCTGTTTTATGAAATTCTAAACATACATTTATGCATACACACAAGTACATACACACACATACAAGAAATCTATCTGGTGATGTTTTGAGATTCTTCTTTTCTAAATCACCTTCCCTTGGAATTTGATATCAAACAGGTTTGAAATTGAGACTGCTCTAGTAGAGCATAAATGATGGAGAGAGGATTATGCTGTGTGCCACTCAAGATACTTAAACAAATGTATATATTTTTGAACAGGTATGCTTTTACCTCAAAATCTCATACTTCTCTATCCAGTTACGATAGCCAGTTCATTATTTTTGAAAGAAAAGCACTGCTTTAGTTACCTCAGATTAGAAGAATAATTCTAAGGAACTAAAGAAACAGATATAAATAAAGTTTTAGTGCTAGAGGAAAATTTTCAAATTTTGATAACCTGTCTTAATCTTAGCCCATGATTTTTCTACTTTTAACTGTTCTGATTCTCTCCCCCACTCCACCAGGAGTGAGTGAGTGAGTGAGTGAGTGAGTGAGTGAGTGAGTGAGTGAGTGAGTGAGTGAGTGAGTGTCTGTGTGGAGCTTAGTTCCCAGCTGGGATTAAACCATGGTACATAGTAGCACATCTGGGTTTGTTTGGTTGTCCCAACATACCAAGTACTGCAAAGGTATATGGTAAAAACAATGCTATATAAAGAGCTTGCAGTCCAAAAGGCAGAGATCAAATCAGGTCTGATCTGTAATGCCTTTTCCTCTGGCCAGAACCTCACAGCTGAGTGCAAATTTTACATATTGGCTTCCAAATTGGACAAGCCTTGTCCAAATATGACACAAGTACAGCATTCAGAATGACACAATATCCGACCTGGTAGCAGCTTAGGTGTTGTCCTTTTCAACTGCTAATTGGCATCATTTACCTTTTGTGCTGTCTGAAGTATCTATATAATTTATGTGTCTCATCACCTCCGTACCTCTGTACCTTAGTAGAGTGATGTCTTTAAAGGCTTTATAGCAAAGGTAAATAACCTTGATTTTACATTTTGTAATGTTGGGTAGGCATTAGGAAGCCCTTTACCCTGCATTTTTGCAGTGTGTAACAGTTGAGATACCTTTTTATTTAGTAGTTTTTTCTTCAGTGAAAGAGGGTCTGCTCGCACTCTCCCTATGAGAAGGCTTGTGAGGACATGAGGCAGCTGGCTGTAGTCCATGTTTCTCCCAGAATTTCTGGGAGCTTGTGTTAGAGAGCCAAGCTTACTGCCAAGAGGAGGCCCAAGCATGCTGACCACACCTATGGAAGAGTCACAGCACCCACAGTAAAGGAGAACATAGGTAAGGCATGGAGTGACGACAAACATCACACTTACCTACTGGAAACAGGATCCAAGAAACTGCAAGGAGATCAGCAGCTCAGTCCCTGGCAAGACTATGAAGCAAGTTCTCCCTGAAGCCATTTCCAGGCACACAAAGGACTGACTCAGGTGGTGACTGGGAACAAGCAGCATGGATTTACCCAGGGCAAGTCATGCCTAACCCATCTGGGGATAACCTAACCTAGATAAGGGGAAAGCAGTGACATAAAGGAAAAGTAATCACTGTGAGGGTGTCTGAACTAGAACACATTTCCTACAATTTGTGGACTCTCTCCTCTCTGGAGACAAAACTGAAATGGACACAACCATGGAAAACTTGCTCTAACTGTTCCTGCCTTCAGTATGGGGTTGATCTAGAGATATCCAGAGGGTTACATGCTCCTGTAATTTTGGCAAAGAGAAGTCCATGATCCCACAGAGCTTCTAGTGCATTTTGAAAACAATTGGGACTCCATGTTTTAAATGCCAGAGGGACCAGGATACAGTGTGCCAAGATGCATAGCAAACTGTTCTGCATACCTCCTGTTTGATGGCTTAAATGGACTCAGTGTTTTCCAGTGGTCCCATTGGTAATGAGTGAAAAAAAATTATTTTCAAATATTATTTTTTTCCCCACATCTGGTTTTCCTGACAAGTTGGCTAGATAAATTTGTAAAAAAATAAATATATAAACCAGTTACATTTCTCTTGACTGACAATAGTCTTGGAATGTAGTCACTGACCTGCTGATATGTGAACTGAATATATGGTCAGAAAATTAGAAGAGTTAGAATAAGATGTGTTGATCTTGGATCTGAGCCTGATTTTGTATATTTTTATTTAATCAAATATAACTAAATGTTGGAAAAATGACAAAGCAATCTCCCCACCCCTTTTCAAGAAGAATCAACTGTGACATCCTACTCTATGATTCATTTTTTATACTTCAAATGTTTAGACAATGAGATTTTTTAATTAATTGTTTTATCTTACAGAAAAATATCTATATCTCTTTTCTAACAGCTAACCAGGCATATACAATTGCTTCAAGAACTGCAATATAAAAATATAAATATAAACCACAAGAACCTGCTAGCTTTTCAAAGCTCTTTGTATGAGAAAGAAGAATTTTGGGAAAAAGACAACCTAATACCATTTCTTTATTTTTAATTTTTTTACTTTTTTTTTTTGTACATTTATACACTTATGAACTCTTATCAAACAGCAAGGAAAAATTTCTTCAAGAAATAAAAAATTACCTAAACCCATCATTTCACCATTACCATTTTTAATATCCTTGATGACTTCAACCCAAATTTACCAAATCCTTTCAGTTGGGAAAAATGTGGGGATTATTTTATTTTCCTTTTATTCAATTCTTTGCCCTATTCTCATTGCTGTGTCCATACAAGTCTGTTTAAAACCATCTTTCAGGACTCCCAAACAGGAACTTAAGTGTCACACTTAAGTTCCTTGGTGATATGGAACTTCTAGGCTGCTTTTTACTAGACTGTTCAAAAAGTGTCCTGGAATGCTGGTGTCTCACCTCCAGGCTTAGCTCTTACTGTCTAAGCAGAAGACTCATTCTAAATCTTGTGCTCAATAATAGCTGAAGGGTTTCATATGGAACAGCAGTTGTAGCGGACGACCTCACAGTTACATGCACAAGCTGCTGCCTTGGAAGCTAGGAGATATGGACTTGAATTTCTTCAGGTACGTGTGGAACAGGGGACTTTAGTCACTTCCTACAGCATGATAGTTTGCAAATCCAGCCCTTTAATTCCTCTTCTTCCTTTACAGGAATTTTAATGTTCAATTCCACTAGAAAACATTTATTCAATCTGAATTTTCAGACTCTTAAAACTCAGAAATTTTGTAATCCTGTGGGATCTGATGCAACTAAAATAACTTCTTTGCTAAACATAACAACCCTTAAAAAGCCTTGGAAAACAGATGTGCTAAAGTCTTGAATGGAAAACCCTATATACTCACCACCATCCATTCTCTAGCTTAGGATGGAAAATAAATGACACCAGTCTTCAGAAGTTCCTATTCATTGTGCTTCTGGCAAATGTCAACAATCAGGATGGGAGACAGGAAAGTGTAGGTGATCATAAAGAGAGAATTTGGCTGTCAGTTTGTATTTAAAATTTCCCTCTGGGGAAAAGCCGGGGGAAGGGGAGGTAGAGAAGGTGAGATTTCACCTACTCTCTGCGAATTCATTCTTTTAATTTGAGAAGACCTCAAGAAAGGATTGTGCTTCTGAGATTTCTGAACTATAGCAAATGCTTTTTGTTCCACAAAATCCTACAACTACAGATTAAATCAATGCGCACAGTTGGTAGCGACACTTTTTTTTAACAGCAGTGAAATAAAATGACTGGTTCTATGACAAAAATATCCTTTTAATTGTCCAGTCTGGGCAATGACCCAAGGTAAAAACAAGCAGGCTAAATGGCCCATTGCCAGATCTCTCAAGAAACAATTATAATATTGTTCTTCTATTCCTTGTGTTGGCTGAGTTCCCATTTCTTAATCTGTCTGGAAGGGCTGACATTATTATTTCTCTCCTTTTGCTTTTTAAAAAGTGTTTTTTAGATTTTCTCTTTTTATTTATCTCTCAGCCTCTTTCTCACACGTTTCTGCTTTGCTACTGAATTTTCTCATCTATTCTATTTCTCTGTGGTTTGTTGGCTTGTTTTGTTTTGGTGGAGTTTTTTTTGAGGTGGTTTTTTTTCCCCCCTCTCTGGCATAACTTGCTAGCGTTAGTTGTGATATTAGCTTAATTCTATCTAGTTTCCATTCACTTCTCTAACTCAGCCAGGATGGGATCATGTTATCAAATACTGAAAAAGAAGTCAATGGTACCTTTAGAGGATACTTTTAGAGAAGGGAAGTGTACAAGAGTCCCATTCTTCAGGAGAAAAGGAAGGCATCAAAGGAAGGATTACCACAGATGGCATATACTGGTGACATGGCATGCAGGCAGTAAGGTCAAGAGAAGGATACAAAAATGGAGTGCATGTTTAGCACAGAAATCAGTGCTGGGGGGAGCACACAGATATTCATATTACACTGAAGAAGCCATCTGGACCGCACAGAATATCCATCATTGTGCTTCCCTGTAGCCTGAACGAGGCGCTTGAATGGAAAAGTTGTGTTCTTGGCACTGATGAAAGCAAGACTGGAGAAACAAAGTTTTCAGGTGAGCTGATGTCAGAGGACTTTGCCACTGTCATTGCTCATGTATTTTGTTGTTTCCATTCATAGAGGCATATTAAAACTGAGAAATCTGAGAGCCATTTAAAAAGTATGTGCAGTGATACTTCATGTAATGTGAGCCAGGATGGTGTTATAGCAGTCTGGATATGCGGCATCTCTGAAATTGCTTTAATAGTAAACTTAATGCACCTCTGTCCTTCATGCAGACAGTTCTGTTGACTGTTCCTTGTGACTTGAAAGAAATTGGCATTAAGAAACTAAGAGTGATAAATAGGTAGGAGAAGATAGTTCTGTTTTGAGAAGATAGTTCAATTTTGATAGTTCCAGAATAAAATTTGGTCTGTTGCTCTGTGACCCTATCTCATAATTTTCAGTTGAGATCTTCACTTCTTGTTTTTCCACAGGAAACCAACACATTTTCTCCATTAAGTTGTCTGATATTAAAAATGAACCCAGAAGTAGCTGTCAGTCCAGGGCATAGGAGTAAACCTAATTAAAGTGATGTATTAAAACAATCACAAGGGACACTGGTAACACAACACACATTAAGGAGGGCTGGGAGCTGGATAAGCTTTCAAACATGTTGGATAGCTTCAGAGCTGAGATTAGATTGCCAGGCACCAACTACTAAGGAAAAGCCTTTACTGGATTGCATCAGCCAGCAAAGAGCAGGCAGCAGAGACACAGCCCGGGGTCATGCCCAAGCTGTCATGCACACACATTCCAAGCTTGACATCCTAGAATCACAGCGTCATAGAATTGTTTAGGTTGGAAGGAACCTTATGGATAATTTTGTTCCAATCCCTTTGCAATGGGCAGTGGCATCTTCTATTAGACCAGGTCGCTCAAAGCCCCATCCAGCCTGACCTTGAACACATCTAGGGATGGGGCAACCACAACTTCTCTGGGCAACCTGTTCCAGTTTCTCACCACCCTCAGAGCAGTATTCACAGTTTTGCCAAGCTGTGCATCATAACACCCAAGTTCTTTTGAGATCTGGAACTTTTGTCCTGAGCAAACAATGTATGTAAGCATGTTTTTGCAGAAGAGTTCAGAAAATGTACAGAAGGAATGAATTTCAAACATTGCTCCTATATGGACTGGAGGAACTCTGTCTGCTCCCTCACGAAGGGTAACACTGAAGAAACACATCAGTAGGAACAGTGGGCCACTAAACACACCATCAAAGCTAAGCTGAAGAAATTATACCGACCTTTTGCTCCCTTCTACAATCTCAGTGGCCCTTCTGAGGCCCAGGGTAAAAGCAAGCACAGATCCACTCAGACACAGAGTTCTTCCTCCCATGTGTACTGATCAAAGAGAGAACCACATCACCCACAGCCACAGTAAAACATTCATTTTTATCTGTAGCTGTTTGTTGGCAGAAAGTGATCAGAATGATTGCATTTCAACAGTAACAGAGTTTGAATTTATTATTATTATCATTTTTAATGAAAAGCAATTGTCCTTGAAGGGCGAAATTTAAAGATAACAAGCTGGAACCATGCATGCTTTATTAACAGTAAGCTGAATTCCTCTCTCCCTTCCAAACACAAACCCATGCTGGGCCTGTGAAATGAAAGCTGTCTTTAATGAAACAAGGAAATGACATGACTGAAGGAATGGAGCTGCCTAACAGACCCATATCTGGTAACTGAAGAAACTCTTGCTGAGAGAAATGGACTGTGAATATTCATTACAAAAACACCGATTAAGAGATGAAGGACAACAATCTGACCCCAAAACAAATGTTGTTTAATATCTGTCCTCTATCATATTTTTATCCTCATCTATATATTTCTCTTGAAATATTGGAGTCATGTCATCTAAAGAGCTTTCTCACAGCCTGCTGGTGATTACAGCAAGGGTCATCCTTAACTGGGGTTACTGTTTGGAAATAAAAGTTAAGTGCATATTTCTGTGTGTTTTAGGAGACTACTTTTAATTATTGGTAGAATATGTATTTATCAGCATCTCAGACATGAATGTACTATATTTTATTTGTTCACATATGGATTTGCTCTTAATTTTTTTTCCATGTCTTCTTCCTTCAGGGCTGTCTTGAAAAGTTAGTATCAGTATGTGCAGCTATACAAAATCACGGTATCCAGTACCCTCTTTTCACAGAATAAGAAGGGCATAACCCTCGTGATTACGTGAACAAGGACACCATTGGATCCCTGTACTGTAGTCACCCATCCAATTTTGTAAATCATAGCCTTTTTTTTTTTTCTTTCTTTCTTTTTTATGGTCAACTTTGCCTAGTTTCTCTTCTTTAATAACTCATTTTGTGATAGTCCTTATATTTTATAGGACAGATTTTTTTCACAGCTTTCCTGATTTTATAGATTTAATTCATTTCTTATTCTCTCTCTTTACCATCTGCTCATCACTTTTCACTTTGTTTCCTTAAGACTATAAGTAAAAATGAGTGCATTAGTTCTGATCAAATGTTTATTTACCTTATTAACCCTCTTTTGGTAGTCATCAGTAGCAAATATTAAAGAAAGCAGGTAAGGAAGAATTCTTCCTTCTGCATGGCTTCCTGGCTTGTAGCAGTTAGCAATTTAAGGACTTCCTTTGCAGTAGATTTTGTCCAGGCCATTGACTTTATTAGCTTCTCTTCCATCTATTATTTTTCTAGTTTATATCTATTTTTAGTCTACACAACATCCTGTGGCACAACTAGCACAATGTGTACAAAGAAGTTCTTCCTTTTATTTTGATTGTAATTTTGCTACTTGCTAATTTAATTGGATGACTTCATACTTGTGCACTGTGAGAAATACCACAGCCTCATTCATGATTTTATGAATCATGATTTTCTTGACCTGTACTATACTAACTTTTAGATGTTCTCTGTCAGTTAAGACTCTTGCACTTTTTGCTTATTACTTTGTTATCCTTCTTGGATGAAGTTTGTGCAGTACCTCTGGTCATTCTTGTTTCCAGTGTTGTTCCTTTTGCATCTAACTATATCTAATATATATAAAATATATATATTTTTGGGATTAGGAAACTAGAATTACATGCAGCATTCAAGAACAGCTGCAGAATATTTTCTGTGTGTGCTTGCTTGAATGTGTTCCTTTATTGCTTCTTAAATTAATTTGTGTATGGCATTTTTGAGCACAAATGTTTCCCTCAAACAATGTTCCCTGGAAATTTTTTCTACCTCCTTATGGACATCATAAGTGTATATAAGTACAATAATTTTGTCTACAATGTACATTGCCTTGCATTCATCAATACTGAATTCAACTTAATATTTTAAATGGTCATTTCAGAGTTTGACTACCCTGAAAGATTTTGTATCAAATCCATTATAATGAAAATTGAAGTAATATGCTAACCCCATTGGTAGATAATTTATTTTGTACTAGAATTTTGTTTGACTTTTTGGGTAAATAATGTCTGGTACTTATGATCTACAGCATTCTTTCTGTTCATTTTTTCCGAAATCTTTTCTGTATTTGGAACGGGGGGGGTGAATGGTGTTTGGATCAGATAATCTTCAGAGGTCCTTTCCAACCTCAACCATTTTGTGGTTCTGTGATTCCATTACTTATTTTTGACATTTTTTCCCTGCACAGTCAGATAATGTATGGGAACCCCCTATGTCTCTCCATCAATAGTGCATATAAAGAGTCCACCTAATTTTTCTATCTTATTTTCCTTTCATTCTCCTTTTCAACGGAATTGGCCATACTAGCTCTCTACCAAGCTACCTACTCATGAGAATTTAAAAATGGTTTCATTACTAGATTTTATGTCTTTAGCAAGTTGGTCAGAAAAATATTTTCTGGTTGACCTTATTATAGCTTACATTTAATCTCTTTTCCATTTTCTTCAGTTAAATATTACTTCTGATTTTGTGGCATGCCTTTTATTCTTTTGGTGGCTTCATGATGGGTATATTTACTGTAAGATTCTAATTTGATGACTCTTACATCTTTTTTCTTCTTATCTCCTTCCTAAGAATAAATGTCACATAGTAGATTTCAGACTTCTTCTTCGTTTATTAAGACTGCTTCTTTCACATATATGATCGTTACTGTTAGAGAATAAATCTTCAAGAATAGGATTTATGGTTTTTCAGTTCTTTTCCTTTATCTCTAAGAATTGTCAAGAATGCCACTTGTGCTTGTTAGTCCTCAGTGGTGTGGCTGTAAGTTACTTCTTCGACTAAGTCCAGAAAGTAAAACACCACCTCCTTCCATGTACTACAACTGACTCCACAGTTATAGCCTTCCCTGCTGAGGGATTTGCTTCTTTCTCATACAAATAGAGTATAAAGTAGGTAACATGTACTTTTACCAAAAATTCTACCCAAATTGTGTCAAGAAATGATTTTTTAAAATAAGACAACATGGAAATTCCTTTGAAAATCTGATTCATGGTGCTGCCTAGCAGCAAACAAATGAGATTACTTACACTGCCCTCATCTTATTTTTTTTTAAGAGTTTTTTTGTTGTTTATAGCAAAAAAATACGCTAATATAACTTGCTAAGTAAAATGTCCCTTTGGCAACTATCCCAGAACAGCAACTATAAACACATGTTTAGGTTTTAAGTGGTGTTATACACGAGATAATTTATCATCTCCCTGCTATAACCATTTCACTTTAAGTCATTAGTCAGACCTGTATAAATAAATCACAACTAACAAAATGTTAATAATCCATATAAAGGAAATGGCATTCTTGTCTTTTCTGTATTTTCAGAGAAAACTCGTAAGAAAAGTTTAATAGAGGTGTAAAATGCTTACTTTGCTTTCTATCTTATTAAATTATATTCCTGGATATTTTGTTTCTCCAGGGAGTTTGGCCTTTCTATAGCACCGGTCTTATTTCTCTGTTTTCAAGTATACATTCCTTTGTGTTTTGCTTGGCTGAGGAGCCCTACTCTCACTCTTCTATCCTGTAGGTTAGTCATCATATTTCCCCAGTTACTTGGAGAGCAGAATATGCTTTTCAGGGTGTATATCATATAAATCTAGCAGATAGGCTGATGAGAAAGAGTTTGACTACTGCTGGCTGAGGGTATTTTCACTAAGAATCAGTGAAGATTTAGAGCACAATTCATCTCCATTTTGAAAGAGAAATATAGGTATTTGAATGTGGCCCACTGCTGACTGCTGTCTGCAGTAATGTATTGATTGTGAGTGCTCCCAGCAATAAGTTTGGGGTTTGCCTTAATAAAAGTGGCTATGATCAAGAATTTAAAGGAAAATAAAAAATAATATTTAAAAAACCCAAACCAAAACAAACCAAAACAAACACCAAAAAACCAAACCAAACCAAACCAAACCAAACCAAAAAACCTTCCAAACCCATTTCAACCATGATTCTCATACATGGGATAGGTTTTTTAATTCTTTAAGCAAAGCAAATTGCAAAACCAAATTGTTTTACAAACACTGTCCAATCATGCAACTGTAAGCCTTTCTTTATTCTTCAGGGATGCCTTGTTCTAGAAAGTGGCTCTAAGAAAAAGGCTGCACGACCTATGAAATCTCAGTCTTAAACACACCAGAAAGTTTTTCAAATAGCTCAGAGAAGTGTTTTTATCCATGCATTTCAAATGAGACCAGGGTGGGCCAAGGAAAAGCCTATCAACCTAAACCCATTAAGACTGTCATGAATGAAGGGAGGGCGGTGGAGACGACAGGGGGATTGTCTTTCATGAGCCTTCTGTTTGATTGTGATTATATTTAAATTTGAGAGCTTATTATATTTACAGCTGTGACTATGTTGCTATGACAGCAGCAGCAGTACCACCCCTTTCACAGTAAAAGGGCCACTATTTCCATATCCCTTCATACAGCTTGGGTTTCATTCCTTTCTTACAGAGGTTTCCATTGTGACTTATGAATGAATACACTTTGCCTGTCCCCTCACCTGCCCTTCTTTCCCAGAAACTGGGAAAAGTTTCTTAAGATTGCTGAGATGCAAGTAGTTGGGCGGGGAGGGGTAGTTGTTTAAAGCCTTCTGAGGTTTTACCTCTCAACACTTTGCTTTAATTGTCACCCTTTCTTCCCTGGCACCCAAACGGCGCTGCACGCCCAGCTTTCAGCCACACACGCTCCTGTCTTCGTCGTCACAATAACGCAGCTCAAGAGCAAGCAAGACACTCTCTTGTTTCTTGGAAAGAGAGGCCCGTCTGCCTGTCTGTCTGTCTGTCAAGTGTGTGAGCTCCTGCTGCTCCCCAGAGCGGGAGCAGAAAGCAAATCTCATTTGGCCTGCCATTTCCTAGCCAACACCAGCACAATGGAGAGCATGTAAACAGTTGGCTGGGCTGATTGTTACAATGACTGAAGCAAATCAAGGGCAGCTTTGTCATGAACAATGAAATCTGCACTCTGTATGCAAATTCCTCCCTGCTTTCACTTCTGTTTCTCATCTGTGCCAGCATGGTCTTGGTGAGCCTAACAAGTTGCAAAATCTTGCCGATCACTGGTCTTTTATTAAAAGCTTTCAGTTTCACTTTACACAAAACAAGCCTGGCAGCAGAACCTGGGTGCAGAGCTGTACTCTTTCAGGCAGCTGTAATTTCTCCACTCAATTTTTTTTTTTCTTTTTTTTTTTTTTAGAATTGAAGTTAGTGTTCTTATTTGCAGTGTTATTAAATTAAGTGATAGAAAAATGTGACAAAGAAAGGGTGTCTGCATTCTGTGAATCCCATGATTCTCCCTATTTTACTGTTAATCACAGCACAGGCTGGCTATCAGATTTACCAGAGTCATTATGCATCAGAAATGCCTTGGTTATTTTGGAAATAGCACCATTTTTACCTTTCTTGCAGAAATAACCTGATGTGTCAGTGCTGAGGTCCCAGCACCTGCTTTACCCTTTGCTGTGTGTGAATGGCCACATGCCAGGTGCTGAATTTAAATATGTGCTCTGCTCACTGATGTGAAGCTTGAGAGGTTCAAGAGGCCAATTTGCTGGCTTTCAATGTTGCGCTAAACTGCTCCATGCAAGCTGTTCTTTTGTGCTGCTGGAAACACTCTGGTTGTTTCAGGGGTCTTATGCTGAAAAAGAGTTATATCCTCAATGCAGTTATAATTATTTCTCCTTTTTCAGGATATGCGTTTCCACTCAGCCCATTCTTATATGGAATTGTAATTGGTTTGTTTTGATTGTTAGCAGTCATTGCTGAAAGACATTCAATGGACACTCTTTGTTATTAGTGTGAGTTTTAAGAAAATGTTGTAATTTTGTTTTCTAGGGATTTCACCTACTGCTGGAAAATTATTTCAGAATTTTTGCACAAATGAACCACACATTAGGGTTGTCCTCACTTGGTACCACACCTGGTGACATATAGGACTGGTAACAACCTGTGTTTGCTGTATTGCTTGTCTCACGCTCATAATTCCAACTTTGCAGATACGTTGGAGTGCAGGTAATTGAATATTACAAAACATGGTAGAAATCCAACACAGCATCTAAGAATGCTGAAGAAGGGTGAGGGAGAAGAGTACATCACAGAATAATCATTGCTTCCTTGTTTTGGTTCCTGACCAAAGAACAGTTCAGCTTCATGCTATTTGGTTTCATTTGCATGCTGAGATGTCATCCGGACAATCAATTTTTTCCCTAATTTTCTGGAGATGGCATGATTTGCCTGAAGAGCTGAATCAGATGTCTCTGAATTAAGGCTCTCTGAGAATTTAAAGGGGAGGTTTTTGAACCACTCTGCAACATACAGAAACACGATCTCTCAGGTGCTTTCTATCTTCAGGGGTGAGGCTCGTGTGAATGCAGAAGCATGGCCAACACAGGGATGTAAGCAGATCAGTGATTGAATTGAAGGGAAAAAAGCAGATAGTAGGCAGAAACACCCATCTACCATTGGAAGGTAACAGAAGATAGGAATCCAAACTGAAATTGATAATTGAGAGTCCAATATTGCTAAAGAGGTTAGTCACAAGCCCACGCTGGGTCCATGTTCTTGTAGCTCTGATCTATGGTCCTGAAAAGGTCAGTCAGCCTAATCTGAAAGCAACCCCAAACTAAGCCTAGATGTTTTAGGGTCTACACAGAAGATTGGATGAAAAATAATTATGGAGGTGTTTGTATTAAGAAAGTGAGCAATTTTTATTTATGTATTATGTGTTAGCACAAAAAGCAAATCAAAACAATCTAAATATTATCTTTTTCTTTTTCTTTTTCTTTTTCTTTTTCTTTTTCTTTTTCTTTTTCTTTTTCTTTTTCTTTTTCTTTTTCTTTTTCTTTTTCTTTTTCTTTTTCTTTTTCCTCTTTTTTTTTTTTTTTT
>VZSE01006462.1:8383978-8465853 GCA_013398275.1 Promerops cafer
CTCTTTTTTTTTTTTTTTTTTTTTTATTTTTCCTTTCTTTCCTTTTTCCTTTCTGCCTGTAAGAAGATCCCTCCTGAAAAGGAACTAAAGTGTGTCACATGTATGCAGCCATCAACAGAGTACCCATACACCAAGTACAGCATCTTTAAATGCTTTGTCTAAAGGCAGATTTCTGTTGTTAGTGTAAAACTTAGCACAGACTCAAATGTGTAGTAATGTGACCAGCTTTCACCATCAGGGAAACATTTGGTGAAGGTGTTGTGTACATCTGGCTTGGACACAAACATTAGTTCAGTGACAAGCAATATCCTTTCTAATGTTTCTGTACAAACAGAACAGTAATGAGACTTATCTTGAAGAGCCTCTGAGCTAATCCCCATTAAAGATATTTTGTTTGATATTAAATGTCCCATTTTCTTCCAAAATTTATGGGCATAAGAAATCTTTCAGTCGGGCATGTTAATATCACTAATGTATTAAGAAATGAGTGACCAATTAGCCTGTTAAAACCTAGTTTCCCAAAAACCGCTACTTGGCACGGAGTTTCAGACTTTATTTAATTTTAAAGAAAATAAATAGAAGGAAGCAAATCAAATGCTTTAGTTAGACCCTTCCTGATGACATTCTGCTTTACTTTGCCTACATACTTTTTTGCTTTCAGTCCAGACATTTGATCTTTATAAAATATACTTTCCAACAAAAGAAAATATTGTACATTCTTAGCCACAAAACACCCAGACTGTTCATTACTTAATCAGTTATGAAAGCAAAGTCTCACAAGTTGGATTGTTTAAAGAAGCTGTATTTAACTTATGGTCAGATATTGTTCTCCCAAGACACTTTTAAAAGAGCAGGGAAAAGTCTTGTGCTGTGTATTTTTTATATCCAAATAACAACTGAACTGTAAATAAAGTTTTTTTTCCAAGGAATTATGGTTAGCACGCTGCAATATGGATTGGAAAAAGTAAAATTATAAAGGCAGTATATCAATTCTTTACGAGGTAAGTCTTTCAACATAAATCAATCCATTAACCAGTGTCCCTTGGCTGTAGTTTATGGCAATACTGGCAAAAGTGCAGAGCTTTACAGAACAGAGGGTGTGGAGAGCATGCAAATAGATCAATGGCTATTACCTGGAGGAAACTGCATGGCAGCAAACGAAGTTTACATTTTTCTATCAAGTCAGCACTTAAGCAGGGCAATTCAGGTTTGTGACCTCCTGTCACATACCTGAGCTGGAGCCAACACCAACTGGCTGCAAAAGTGTAGAGCTCATTTCTCTTATAATCCATCCCGCTATATTTCTTGGGATGGAATTTTGACATATGTCAGGCATAATTTCCCCTTTTAAAAGAGGCAGAATTTCATTCAATTTCCCCCTTGTCTCCTGGGCTGTTTAGAAGTAGAAGTTTATGCAATTTAGACAAATGTTACAGAGTTTTGACTACAATTGCCTTTTTTTGTTTGTTTGTTTTTTTTCTGGTTCTTCAGGAGCAAATATATTTTGCTGCAAACAGTTCCTTGCTCTTTCCTAAGGGTTTTTTGTGTTCAGCAATATTCTTTGAAGTGAGATAGATTAGTGCTTGCTCTTTTTTGACTTCTGATTCTAAAGGTGGTTTTCAGGATGGAAATAAAAACATGCTTCCAACAGAAATTTGTATTACATTTGACACCATGTTACAGGTTTGTTTATTAACATGCAGAGCAGTAAACAATGAGATCTGGAATGTCCATTTAAAGTTAAATGGATTAAAAATTGAGTAATATAATTATAAAATTTTGTTTAGTTAAAATATATTGACATCTGAATATTTAGACACTAAACAAAGGAAATGACCACTAAATTCTAGCGGACCTAAACCATGTCAACAATTGTCAAAACCAAATAAATAGAAATATTTCTTTATTTATTTCTTAAGCACATTATTTTTCACTCTTACCCCCTATATCCAATCTTTTGAAGCTTATTAGCTAAAAACAAGTTTCCTCAACACATTTTAGAGTCTTACTTGCTTTCAGAAACAGAAGTTTTTATTTTATATATTACTTTCGAGTAGGAGATGGTGAAAACTGTGGTGTTAAAAGACTTAAAGTAGACTTACACTACTGCAGCATTTGTAGGTGTATTACTAATGGAGCTAATTGAATATTTCAGGTTAAAATATTTTTCTTTAGTTTTTTTTTTATTGCTGATAAAATGTCTTTGATAAGATTTCCTGTATTAAGCAAAGATTCTCAACTAGTGTAAGTCAGTATGTTTTCACTGCATGCAGGACACGATAAGGATCTAGACAGTGAAAAGTTCATAAATATTCATCTTGCTAGGTGTGCAACTTAGTTTTGACTGGGTGATAAATCACAGGGTTTCTTTTCCTTCATGGAAAGATTAAGAAGAACTTGGAGAACATGGGTTTCTGACTAAAAAAAGTGCATGGCAGAATGAGTTTTAACAAAAACTTCTGAATTTGGCCTTGTTGCTTTTTTCACAACTCTTTGTGTCAGTAAAACTAAGAACTTCAAAATGTATTGGATAAACAAAATGGCATGAGAGCCGTGGAAAATCACAATTTTGTGCAAATTTGAATTTTTACCTGAAAACCCCCACCATCTTTCAGTTCTAATGAACAGTCTATGTTTGTAAAATTTTACAGGTATAAACCTTGAGTTACTGAATCTCCAATATTTTTTTAGACTGATTAACTAGCTTCTTGTAATAACTTTTAGACTTTGGCATTATAACCAAGCAAATAATAAATAAAAAACTGTAAGAAAATGCTGCAATCTTCTGACTTGAACCCTGTAGCACTGATCAGAATCCTATATGCAGTCTGACCAAAGATGAGTGTTTAAAAGGAAAGAACTTCACCTTGATTTACAAGTTCTCATAACGAAAGAGACTTTATCTCAACTTTTTCCAGGTTTGCCAATGGATTAATTGTTCCTTAAGTTGTGGCTCTTGGAAATAAATTTTCTATTTCTTATTATCTAGAATACAGCTGGGAGATAAAGAGCTGTGCAACTACTTCGTTTTTCCTTTCACAGGGGTAAAATTTCACCCAAGAAAAGTGAACAGAGAATCTGAGATTTCTAATTCAAATAGAATAAAGATTGCAAATTTCACACTCATATGAATTATCCATAAAAGTTAGCCTTCCATGATTGAAAGATGTCAAAGAAATTAATAAAACTGGGTATTAGTTTGATAATGGAATTTTATAACTACCCATAAAAAAGGGAAGAAGATGCTAAGTTATCTGTCTGGCATTCAGTTTGAATCAAGGAATTTTTTTTCTATGGGAAAATAAGAAAATAAGAAAGATATATCTCTCTTGCCTTCAGTAGAAATGTGATCAGAAACAGCTGTGATTATGGACTAGCTAGATATAGGCACAGCCTAAGTATCAAGTTAAAGCAGTAACACAAGTACAACAAACTATTCAGGGACTGTAAAACTTCGGATCATTTGATTTGCCTTTCACACAACAGGAGCATTTCTCTGCCCTGAAAGACAGGCACAGAGCCTAACAATGAAGCAACAAGGACTTCTGACTTGCTTACCAGATCTTCTTCTAAACTTCTGAATTTTCACTGCAATTAAAGAAGTCTAAATCTCAGTACTCCACGGTGCTGTGGTTGGCTCTAAATAGACTCAGGATGGAATACTGCTCCACAATGATTTCTTTTTATCCTTACCTGTTCCCATCCTTGCCTTTTCTTCATCCCCAGCCTGCATGTAGATAATATTAGGTTGATTTTACTTTTAGATTGATAGCTTTTAATCTGGGTTTTCTCTGTGTGCTTTAATCATCCAGCACAGAGCAGAAGTGAACCTTGACAATGAACTTTGCTTTCACTTTTGTATTAAACATGCTTTTGCCTGTGATCCTTTGGGGGACCTAAACCATTAATTCATGGTGCACTGTATCCTACCCTTTCTCAGGAGCACTCACAATGGCAAAGACACAGAGGAGCTCTGCTGCTCCCAAGGTGTAGCACGCTGCAGATCTCTTATGTGAAGGCACAGGATGACCAGTCCTTCCTTGACATGTCCTATAGATGGTTGAAATTTGTAGTGTCTTTCTCCAGGTAGGTGTGTCTTGGGGAAGAATGGAACACGAACTAGTCCATATCCAACTGAAGAATGAATAACATCTATATGAATTCTGTTTAGTGAAGATTACTTGCATTCTTCAAAAAGGAAGAGCATGTTCATTTCTATTCCAGATTATTTTGCCTTTTCTCATTGAGAAGTTGCCTGCTCTGGAGACTTTTATCAGAATGCTATGAGCCCCTGTGTATTTGGATTAATAATTAAAGTACTAATATATTTTTAACTGTAAAATTGCAAATGCAGCTATAATGCAGTTGTACAGAATCTTCTTAGCATGCCTGCTGCAAAAAGGGACCTATGAAATTTTCATGAATGTTTTATATTACAGATAGGCAGAATCATTCAGTTCTTAATGTTGCTTAATAATAGCATTGCAGACAGTTTTCTAAGGAGGCAATCTGTGCTGCCAAATTTGTGGTGTCACCCATACCACCAAAAATAAGCCTTCTTGTGCTTCCAAGATTGCTCTGCGTACAACACATGTAGACACACACACACACACACACACACACACTGATGCACCCCCTCATCTCTTTCTCTCTGTACTTGTCGAGCCTCATATGAGTGAGCAGCAACGCATGACGCTCATCTTTTGAACGGGTAACAACTCCAGACTCACTGAGTTACCATTTTCCCTCTACAGCTGTCTGTACCTATCTGAGTAGATGATAAAAATAAGATAAAAAAAGAAAGGTAGAGCAATATCACATTTTAATCACTGTTTCTGCTCTAGTCACTTTTCAGCATTTTGCTGAAGAAGAGAAACTGGAAAGAATGAGAGGTAATGAGGTAAGGAGCAATACTTGTCATGGCATGTGCCAGTCCTTATCAGCATGTTCTCATCTAAGCAGACACAATATATCTCTTTCAACACTTTCTGTGTTGTTCTTCATACAAATATGCTAGAAATGAGGGAATAATTTACAGGAAAAAAAATGTACAGTAACCTTAGAGTCTGCTTTTGTTGTTGCTCATTTTTCAAAATGTTGTTAATGATTGTGTATGTCACATGAGATTTCTCCTGCTTCCTCTCTAAAAGAACATGACTTTCCAGTCAGGAACGGAGTAAAAGGAAATCACTGAGACTTCAACTTTATGGAGAATTAGACAGGAGGTGATTAGTCAGAAGGTGACCAAAACCTGATTAACCTAAGAGCATTTTTAATTTTTTCTCCCCCTAGAAGAGATTTATTTACTTCAAAAAATCTTTTTAGGTATTCAGAATGTTATGACACTTAGTGGTTTGAATGGGAAATTTCAACAAGTTCTCTCATCAGATAAGTATTTGACAACCAGCTGTAAAAAGGACACAATTAGATTTCTATCTAGCTCAGTGTGCCAAGGCTCTGGCTAGAAATGATTTTGCCAAGCCACCACTATCTTAAAAGCAGACAGTCACATTCCTGACCTATGACAGGAGAAGTAGTCTCCTCCTAATCACTGTCTTTATTTTTGAGTATTTTGACTTAAGCAAATGTAGAAGGCAACATCAGCTGGTTTGGTTATTTTTCCAGAACGTCTTACGTAATTGTTCGCACCCATCTATTTTCCACTGAGCAAATGAGAGAACAGCTGAGGCATCCAAATGAGAGATCTCACAGGGTCTCCGTCCATCTCTAATGCACAACAGAGCTACAGTCTGCTGGGGTATGCTCTCTAACCCACCTGGAAGCAGCAGAACCAAATAATTCCTCTGCTTTTCAAACTGTTAAAATTTATTGCTTTGTTCAAGAGCAGATATCAGTCTCTTTTTTCATAATGAACTTCCCAGAAAGTGTTTGTTCTTCAGAATTCTTGCTTCTTAAAATTTACTTTTTTTGGTTACCTTTATTGTTTTTCCTGTAAAAAACTCTTCTGATTTTGGGGTCAGACAGTGCTGTTTTATAAGAATTTTTCTTTTTTTCTTATCAAACCAGAAGACAAAATTATTCTGACATAGACAGAGAGTTGTGTGGATTTCCTGAAAGAATCTGTATTTAATAGGCCTGAGCATTACAAAATTGTTTATTAATTCAATGAGTTTTATTTTGTTTGTTGCTCATTTATTTCTCTTTTAATTTAGTCTGAATTCATCCCAGTGCACTTTATCTATAAGGTTCAAGAATTGCTTAATATTTACACCTTTAAATCTAATGACTGTTTTTGTTGAGACTTCTATCAGTGGATATTTACATCCTATTATGACTTCACTGCTGTGAAGATGCTTTACATTCCCATTGCTGACAATTATCTCACTTTATCCATGCACTGTTATGAAGTGACACTAATATGTTGTACAAGAAAATAACGTCACATATCAGCAATGCACCCAGAAAATTCAAGCTCATCTTATAAAACTGTTTGAATCCCAGCATTTTTTAACTTTTTTAATGTTGTCCTGCCTCTCTTGTAGAAAAAAATAGTCAGCGTGGAATGATTTAGAACATCTATGTCTGGAAAAGCTTTGAGAATTATATTTCCTTTTTCAGAACCAAGTGCAATTACAACTCAACCATCTTTGAATACTCATGGTAGCAATGTTCCTAGATGAACCTTGTTCATAGCTCCCTGTTCATAGTTCACCTCAGTCAAAATATTAGTTGAAAATATTCTTTTCCAAATACATATTTTGTGTCATAATGAAACGAGATAAAGCCCAGCAGGACTCCCTTTCCAGTTAGCATATACGTTTTACGCCAAGAATTAGGATCCCTGATGGGTCACAAAATCCTTGGATTTGGAGTCACTATTGAACATGAAAAACTCCAAAGAATTTAATAGGCATTATACTAATAGCAGTCTTGGGTTTATTAGATTTACCCCCCATTATCTTCCCTCTAGCAATTCACACAAAATTGGCTCTTTCACAGCACTTTAGCTGCTCTCTGCCTCCTTCACAGCTAACGAGACTTTATACTGCTTTGCAGCAGCTGGAAGTGTGTGTCTGTGTCCCATGCATACAGATTTGCACCATCCTGTGTTGCAGTTATGTATGATTTACCATGCAGAGTGGGTCTTCTGCTGTGGGATATTACCTGAATGCAGGAGAAGGAAAAGAGAAAAGTTCAGCTTAGCCTGCTCCTGCTTTGGTTTCATGCCCTTCTGTCCAGTAGGACTTTAGTCTGTGTTAAATGTGTATTGGAGCACTATAAAATACCCCAAGTTCAAAAGAAACTATAAAAGATGGAGGACATCAGGCATATATCCTGAGAGAAAAACATAGCTAAGTGGGAACAGTGTTTGTACTTTTATTTGTTTTACAATCCTATTCCTAAATAAAACTCCTCAAATATTTTCAATCCTGTTTTCAAAACTCCAGAAGTAAAATTTTATCTGATTCTGCATGATGAACTGTCTAAAATGTCTCATGAATTCAGTACAGACTGTACCAGATGCAGACAAATGTAATTGTTCCCACTGAACTATGCATCGATTATCAAATGATAAATCCATGGCTGTTCATCTACAGGAAGAAAACATTGGACCTCTATTCATTATCTGCAGAATTTTTCAGCAGTCTTCAGTAAAATACAAAAGACAATTGTAGTCCCACAAAGGCCTTATGTATAGCCATCATAGAATTTAAAAAAATCGCCTTGTTAAAAATTAGCCAACATTGTCCCATATTTCATTATCATTATTATTTTGAAAAATCTTTGCTAATGGGAATCTGAAATGGAGAGCAAAAGTGCTGTGTTCATTTGACTTTTGTCCTGCCTGCCACCACATGGTCTGGCCTAGCCAATAACATAGTAATTGATTTTACATCATATTTCAATGGCTTAAGGAGCTGTAATTAATCTCCTTACAGTTCTGTTAAATGCAAATCCCATAAAGCTGACTAATATGCTTATGAGACCAAAACACCAGGCTCGTGGCTTATGATCTGTACCATGCTGCTGACACACTCCTTTGTGCAGCTTTTGCTGATGAGCTTACAGACAGGAGCAGTGAGATGGTGAAGGCTGAACTCTGTGATCTTATGGTCGTGTCTTACACAAATGCTACCAAGTGTAAACACAACAAGGAAACATTTTAATTTTGGCTGGTGTTCAAGACTTTGTGTTTGTTATAAGATGGCCAGATAATGAGTATTTCTTCTGGCCTAATGTCATGTTGGCAAAAGATTCAAAGGATTTACATTAAAACCCAGAGGCTTCCAGTTACTATCAATGCTGAAAGCTCTGCAGGCATGTCAAATATATGAGGCCAATTGTCTTGAATTTGGAGGTGAAAAAATAAAAGGCATAAGTACAAATGCAACCTCTCTCTTGTTAATTTTTAGGACAGTACCAAATAAAAAATATTCTGTCGCTAAACTAAACTGAAGACCCAATGTACCAATTTACCAAAGGCAAAAGAAATCCTTAGCTGGAGAAACAAGACATAGTATGTGATTAAAGGTTACTGAATCACTTGCTATTTTATCATAAATATTGCACAGAAAATGTAAAATTGACGTGTATACATTTTTTATAGTCTAAGCTTTCTAGCAGAGAATCTTTAAATAGCATTAGTAAAAAAATAAAAGGAAAGATCTGACAGGAACACAGAGCAGTTTCAATGTTGTATATAGATTTGGCTCCTCCAACTGTGGATTAAAGTGAGCTTGAAATGAAATAAACAAAACAGCTTCAGAAGTGTAGAGCTGAAGGGAAGTCATCCATCACAAAGGAGGAATGTTTGATCTGATGTACAGTAGTTTAGCTCACAAACTTCATTGCTAAAAATTTTCATCTCTGTGCTCAGTGCAAATTCTAATAATATAAAGCATGTCCTGAAGAAATTCAATATACCAAATAATTGTGAGCGTCAGTCTTATGGAATGTGTAAAAAATAGACACAGTGGACATGCAGATACATTCTGTTTCTGTCTGTGCTTGATGAGAATGAAAAATAAGTCCCATAACAACACTTACATAAAATATCTCAGTTGCTTAACAAGTTTTATATGATTTTCCATTCTAAAGGAAGATATTTATATATTAGTTTCTTAACTGTATGTTGTTTGGTAACCGAATGTTTCATGGGAACTTTTCTGTTTTTCCTTCACCTTGTCCTAGACACTCCAATCTTATTAGTCAATTAAAGCTTCTTATCATACTTGTTGGATATTGTGATTTACACAGTATTCACATGTATTGAGAAATATAGGCTGCCCCAAGGGGCTTGTCTTCCAAAAATATTAAGCAAGTAGAAGTTCAGAAATAACCTGAGATAACTGGTTATGTTCAGCCTTGTGACAGATTCTTTTTTGAATACATAGTTAAAAGTGTCATCCACAAATAGTCCTCAATAACAGATCTGATAATTTTATCAACTTGTCTTTTTCCTCTTCCTTTTCAATCATTTTAATGTATAATGTGTGAACAGAGCATCTTCCTTCCAGGCAACAAAAAAGAAGCTATTTTGACATTTTCAGGGTAGAAAGAAAAATACCATTTTCTCTTTGGAGAACATAGTTATTATTTCTGTGATACTTCAAGGTTAATTCCTGCTGTTTGAAGGAGATTACACTTTGTCAATGCTGTATGTTGACCTCTAATGCACCTGTAAAATGTGATGGCCTACAAGAACACAGAACTTGAATAAATAGGTAGCTTAATTGCAGTATCAACATTCACTGAAATCTAGGGTAGAAGTCCTTTTTTTGAGAATATTTCAGTGAGATCAAAAAACATGGGAATGAGTAGTTTTGGGGGTTTTCTATAGCACAAACCTATAGATTGGTGAAGATGTAGAGGACTAGACAGATAATCCTTTTCAGCTGGGCGGTAACTTTAACTAAAGGGTACAGTGACAAAGAAGTAAGGTGTCTCACAAAATTAAGTTGAAAGAAGTTGTTGCAACTCCACATATTCAAGTTAGATTAGAGTCACATAAGATTAAAAAAAATCTTTGTATTTAAATTAGAGAAAAACACAAATATCATATTGAATAACATAATTTTAACTGTTGTACAACAGTTGTTCATAAAAAATTTTCATATTTCCTCAAGTTTAATACAGGTGTCTTGTGGTCTGTTTTGTTTTTTGCTAGGTTTTGTTTCTGTGTGGTTTTTTTTAATTTTTTAAGACTTGAAAACATTTTTTGTATGATCATCTTTATTGTAGAGTAAAATTTGCCTTGGCAAAACACACAGCCTTTCATTTTATTGAATTGTTCATGTTTTGACATCTTCAGACTACATGGAAGTGGAAAAGGTAAGCTTTGACCCCTTTCATTTTCATGAGTCACTGATTAGCTCTCCTTTTTCAACAGCTGACCCTCAAGATCCCTGGGGCAGCAGCCATAAATATAGAGATGGCTGGGGTTTTTATGTGTATGCATTGTATATGACAGACATATTATTTAACTAGGTACTAAAAGGATCTGAGTAAAATAAAAAAATCCAAATAGAGATGAGAGACCATGTTCATTAAAAATATACAGAGTGAATCCATATCAATCATCTTTTTAGAAAGTACTTGGAATTCTGAGGTCTTTGCTGATGCTCCTTCTTCCAGATACTTTTCCCTTTTTGAGTCATATTTATCCACCTTAGTGTAGATAGTAGCTAGTGCATTTATTGCTTGTCTCTACCTCTGTTAGAGAGGCATGTTTCACATGCTTTACCCTTGAAGTAGGCTTTCAGAACACTTAGACTGCAATTTCCTACTCTATCTACATTTTTAGCAACACAGGCACATGTCTTCTTATTGAAAAGAACAATCTTTTTTTATTCTCTTGGGGCTGTGATTGGTTTCAACGGTAAATGCCAAACCCAGATTTTTTTTCTCTTTTATCAAACACTTTTTAGCTGGAGAGCCACTTCTTTTCAGCACAAATCTTCCAACCAGCTGTCACCAGTGCACACAAGAACATTACCACCTTAAAGCTTGTCAGTTCAATTTCATATGTATCTTCTTCATTTCCTATCTTATGAAAGTGTCATTACTTTTCCCACTCTTGTAAGTGAGGTCCTAGATCAACACAACAAAAGAGGAAGTAATACAGCTTCCAGAAGGTAAAACACTTAAACAGTTTTAATTTAGAATTCCATCTAGTGGTGCCATATTACCATCAGACTGTAGAAAGCTATTGTATAGGCAGCCTTAAACCAGTAGTTTGTTCCTTGGTGTTGCTTAAGAGGGAAAAGTGGGTCTTGTTAGTGCTCTTACATTAGCACTAATGAAGGTGTCACTGTTGGAGACAGTTTGTACTGAAGTTTATGACAAATTAAATAAATCTGCAAATTTTAATACGCGCCTACTTCTGTAAAAAAAAGTTAAAACAAATACATCAAGTTGATAAAACTATAAAAGGCCTTTCATGAAGGCTTACATTGATAATACTTTAAATGATCAATCTGCTTTCAGTAACAAAAAGCATCCTCAAGGTGCCCTCACTACAAAATCAGGTGCTTTGTTGATAACAAGCACACAAATGGAAAATGGGGCTAGCTAATTTGAGTACTCAGAAGCAGTATAGAAGTATAACCTTTGTCAAATCTCAAATCTCATCTTGTTGTCCATGCACCCTTCATAACTCACACAGGTAATAGGGAAATCCTGTCAAAAGATGGTAGCAGTATCCCATCATGACCGTCTGTAAGCCTTGCATAAACAGTTTTATCTTAAAAAGTGTTGTGTCTTAATAGAGGATGATTGAACATTAGTACTTCCAACAGCTGCTGTATCAACAGTTGCTAAATGCAAATAATGAAGTAAGGTAACTAGCTGAAATGTAGGCAGGTGGCTGGCATCTAAGCTTGTTCTGTAACCCAATTCTTTCAATATCAGAAATTGGAAATGTGAATACTGATGTATTTTGTGAGGTGCTTAACTGTAGAAACTCTGATGGACTGCACAAAAAAAAAATCCCACTTTATTAATCATCTCTTTTTTCAGTTTGCATCAGCTTGTCATTACAAAGCAACAGTTTCTGATTGCTTGAAAGTGTATTAGTTTTTTTCCACTGACCCTAATTAATTTTTATCTCTCTTTCTATGAACCCTGACTTGTATCATGTAGACATATCATCTCATTTGGAGCTATCTCAGAACAGCTCTTAACTCTGCCTTAACACAGTAAGGTCACTCTGAGTGAGTGGTGACAATTGGATTAAAATATTTGAACGTTCTCATTACTTTCCAAATTAGCCTAAAAGACAGGAGGTTTTCATATCCATCTTTATACACAGCAGACAACATTTTAGAAGAGTTCCCCCCAGAGAAAGAATGGCTTTCAGGATGTGACTGCTAGAATAGTCACTTCAGTACCTCTTACTGTAATTTCCAAAGAGAAATGCAACCATGACAGAATGAGCTACTAAATAGAGTCACTAGGATCAGGAAAGCATCTGGTAATGCCCCTTCATACAAAAACTATAGCTAACAGCTCCTTAAAATTAGTGTCTCCAGAAAGCTTAGTTTTTTTACTAAGGCTGTCTGAGAATTTTTCTTATGAGAGCCCTTGTAACAAAAGCTTCATCAAAAAAAGCTAGCAGGGATAAGAAATTCCATTAGTAACTTTCTCTTCTTTCATCATGGAATTAAAAATAAGAGGAGACAATTAAAATTTTGGTGAAAATGAAAGGTTTAAAGACTCCAGAGAAAGCTAAAAAACTCAGTACAGTACCTATCCTCCTCCCATGGTGATGAAAATAATATTATATCTTAGTCCGTGATATCTGTAGCATTCATATTGATACACACCTAATGTGTGGGCACTCATCTAAAGAGATCTTTGAATCTTGACTGTCTCAAGATCACTGTTAGCAGTAGTGTCAGCTACAGATAGGGTCATCTATACTTTGTGTCAACTTTATAGAGCTGAGGGCTGTTTCAAGAGCTATTCTGCAGTAGTAGGCTCCTGATAAATCCATCCAGCAGCAGTCTCTGAAAGAAATAACACATTATCGCTAGTGCTACCACTTTTTTTTTTAAATCTTTTGTGTTCTAAATTTAGAGATTTGTTTTACTGTTGTGACTCAGAAACCAATTCCTTATTCAATGTGAGAATATTTTTTAAAGCATTTAATTTTTTTATCTGAAAAAAAACCCAAAAAGTTGTCAGCATAGGAATATCTGACTTACCTTCTTTGCATCTGGCTTTCTCAGTCTCTGAGCATTTGCTGCAGAGAAAGTGAGATCACAACACAATTTTTTCCAATTTACATAAAACACAGAAACAGAAGACCCTTGAGCATCTTTGAACAGAGACTGTTACCAGGATTACTCTATGTAAGCATCTTAAAGATATTCTCACTTGTTAGATTTAAAATCCACTGTAAAAACAGATATAGAAAGTATAAGAACAGTTAGACCTAGCAACACCTTGGCTTGCTCTCTAGATCAGGTACACAGGTCTATTTAGAGCATTACTCAAAAACAAATTCCACCTATGCAACCTGTCAAATTTAGCTGTCAAAATTTTCTAGAAAGCAAATACAAATATCCCAACAATTACTGTGTATTAAACCCTCAAGTTTTATATGAGGTTTTGATTTTCTGAGTCAGAGATTTGAAAACATTGCATTAGTGGATCTGTAGCTTTCCTTTTCACATCTATGGCGGTCCAGCCGGGGAAAGAGGTTGTGATAGTCCCCACTAGATAGGAAGTATCTTTTCCTCATATTAAAGCCTTGTAAAACTCCAGAGTAAATTGTTATCATGACCCTAATATTGAAATCCTAATGCAGTTTACAATCCGAAGAAGAAAAATAATCCTTTCTTATGAAGAAATCAGGTGAGATGCCTCATTGCCCGTCATAAAACATACTTTTTCAACCTCAACCACATTGGTTTAATGACCAAAAGACCCACACAATTACATCAAACGTGCAGACAAAGGCTGGAATGAGAGCACTTCCAGTGAATGTTATAAATAATGCAAAGTTTCCCCACAGCCTAATGTTTAACCACAGCATACTTCATGGAAAAAAAAAAAAGGGGGGAGAGGTTGAAGAGTTTTATAGATATGTTCTACTGTTTATTGAATTACTTTAAAGTAATGCATGTTAATAGCATGAAGGAAAGAAACAGGATGAGGGTTTATGGTCTATATTATAGCAGATGTCATTGAAGATAATTCAAATGGTTTTTCTTAAAAATCTACGAACCTATTGGTCACTCTCACATCTGTGCTATACTGTCATTGGCTACATCATGGGAGACTGACCCTAATTTATTGTCAATCTTGGTTCTTCAGAAAAAGCAGATATGTACTGCCATCTTGTCATACAAGCTGAAAAGACATCCTTTTTTCTTTTATTTAGTCTGCTTTATGGCAAATTTACTGATAAATATAAGATTTTCTGGAACTTTTTTCCAGAACTAGTACTTTAGAAATTCAGTTAATATTGTATTAATCTGTATTAATTACTGTAATCATAGATTCTGTGCATTACCAACCAATATTCAAATGTGAGTGTGACAAATAATCTTTTGATCCTAAGAGATTTAGAAATAAATATATTTTAGTGATTTGAATATTAATTCAGTGTTTGAAAAGCTCATCTTGTGTGGTTTTCCTTATTTTAAATTTTGAAATTAAGGTTCCAAAACCTAAAAATTAAACTGATTGAAAGAAAGGTGTCAGAGTCCACACTTAGAGTGGAAGAAAACATTAGCTTTCAATGTTATCTGAAACAACCTGAGATCTGAATTTTACTTTCCAGGTTCTTCTGTAATCAGACAGTGTTTATTGTTTAAAGAATCCATTACTGTTGCTAAAAAGTGTTTTTATAATTAAGCTGTCCTGGACATGTTTCCTTGATATCATCTCAACAGTTTCTTATGCATGGTTGCTACTATCTATAGCTGATATCCACTAAAGCAAGTGTTTTAAAATATGACTTATTTTTTATTATAATGTGAGTTACAATGATATAACACTTAAAGTCCCAAGTGACGTTTTCACTTAATTCAGCGTGGATGTGACTCGCATTGGAAACTGAGGCTGAAAAAAATCCTGGTCATAGCTAATTATTGGTGTAAAATATGAAGCAGCTCCGATGTTATCTTCATTTGAATTCTAACATGGAAGAGCCCAACTTAGGCAAGGATCCCTTGTTGCCCTTCAGAAAAATAGGTATAGCTCATGGGAAAGTGTGGGAAGAATAGAATTTCATGGGCTTGGGGTGAGCAACTTTTTCCCCCATCCCTGCGGGGCTGAACAGACAAACTCAGAAAAGATGTTTGCAGCTTTGCCCAGGTGTCATCAGAAATAGTAAGCATGGGGTAAAAGTAAGCAATAGTAAGTGGAGAAAGATTCCAAGAGGTCAGGAAGCTCCAGGGGACCTGAGTGAGGCCGTGCCTCCTCTTTCGTTCCTGGAACTCCTTCATCTTTTCCTCAGGAGTAGAGTGTCCACATTCCCATCTCAGTTCCTGTTTCTCACTCCTGTTTCTTCCCTTTGGTGTGACAGTCACCAGTGTTTCACATCCAAGTGTCCCTACTCTCTTCTCAGGTTCTTAAGAATTGGCAGGTAACTGGAAGAGGTCCAGCTCCCAGTGTGGGGGAATCTCAGGCCCAGGCCAGGGAAAACAGCCAGAAGAGAGTTTCAGAGGAAGAGCTATTGTTGTCAGGAAATACGTCCTTCACGTTTTTCCAGTCCTTCCTCTTGTCTTTGGCAGCAGCAACTGAAACCCAGTTGCAAAGATGAGGTGGGGATTTGCTGATCATCCTGGAAAAGCACATTTTGCTTTCCTCAGGCATACTCAGAGCAGGCAGTTTGCCATTCCTTGTTGGCTGCAACTACTTTTGCATCCTGCCTTACTCTGGGCTTTCATGAAGTTGTATATTTACCTTATATTATTTTACAGAATCATAGAATAGTCTGGGTTGAACCAGTCACCTTGCAGGTCACCTTGGAATATTATTTGCCATAGTCTTTCCCACAGTACTTCTTGTTGATATGAACATACCAACATACCATGTAATGGTATGAACTTGTGTCAGGGGAGGTTTAGGTTGGATATTAAGAAGAGGTTTTCACTCAGAAGTGGGTTGGACACGGGAACAGGATTCTTAGGGAAGTGATCACAGCACCAAGTCTGCCAGAGCTCAAGAAACATTTGAACAGTGCTCTCAGGCACATGCTGTGATGCTTGGGGCTGCCCCATGCAGAGCCAGGACTAGGGTCCCTTCCAGCACAGGATATTCTATGATTCTATGATTTTATGTTTATTCACTTTTGAAATCATGCCTTGTGAAGCATGTGCCCTTGAACCTCCAGAGATTTTTGTGTGCCTTGTTATCCATGTTATTAGAATCCCTGTGTAGCTTCCATAAATTAAAAAAGAAAGCAGGATTCCAGGAAACTTTTGAATTTCCTATAAGCCAGCCGGAAAGCACATAAGCATAGTAAGAGTGACAAACCTGCAAGAATTATCTGTGCATAAATTTTGTGGTCTTGATGACAGATTGACATTTGTTCTTGAAGGTGAAGGATAGAATGGGACCGGAAAGGCAAGATTTTGTTTACTGTAACTAATAAATTTTCAATGCTTCACAACCCTATGGTTACTTTTGGTGACCTCTGGAGAGGCCATGACCCCCTCACTGAAGAGATCCTGGCTTCAAACATGACTTTACAGACTCAAGGAAATATTGTTACTGGCTTTTCATTGCATAGGGATTTCACTATGAGCTAGTTGTGAGTTTTCTATTTTCAATTTATCATCTCTGCCTTATCCTGACTTTCTTAATGATAACATTCTGCTGTAACTTTGGTGAAAGCCAGACTAAGAATCAGTCCCTTACTTAACCTTTCAGACCTTTCCCTTTACTTCTCCATCCTGTCTGCTCAAAATTAGTGTGATTTAATTAAATTTGCTTGCATGAAAATACAAAAGTGCAAACAAATTTTGTTTTTAAGAGGGTTTTTAAAAATCTGTGACTAAAGTATAAGAATGGCATGGATCAAGAGAATGAGTTTGACTTGATTTTCTCTGAGAGCCTGGACCCCCAGCTGTACTGAAGGAGGAGATAGTCTGTGCTTAGACTAAGCAGGGGAGATTTCCATGATGATGGAGGTTGGAAGCTGGTGACTTCTTATACTGGGGCAGGATGGCACCTGCACAACCTGCAGATTGTCTGAAGTAATCATGGTTTGTCTCATACAAAAATTGATTCATTAAACACATTTTAATTTGACCAAAATCATCAGGACCATCATTATCTCCACAGTTGAACCCAGAGGCTAATTCAGAGGTGATCAGAAATGATCACAAGGATACCCCTAGAACAGAAACTGCAGAATATCCAGAGAGAGAACAATGACGTATTTAAGGTTTGGTTGGGGATATGATATGAAAATGCTTCTTGCTGTTCTAGTTGCTGACTTCTGCATTTGAACATGAACATGACATTTTCCTCATGTCTACTCATTTATTCCCATTTACTGTTTCTGCTTTCAGCTTTCTGCACTCAATGCCTCTCTCTTTTCTTTTTTTTTTCTTAAAAAAAAAGTGCATTTCTGAATAACTTTTTCATCTTCTCTCACCCAAAGGTCAGACTGTCTTTGACTTCTGCATTTTTCACTCTCAGTTACTTTTCCCTTGCAAAGTTATTACTTCAAATCCCTCTTGATGCGAATTTTAGGCTGACTTGTTTTCGGCTGCTGTGCTTTTTGCTAAATTGTTCGAAAAAAACCACAGTATAATTATGTACTAAGTATGAACAGACCATTATATCTATTAGATCAGGTTGCTTTCATTATTTACATTTTAAAAATAGGATAACTTATCTAGGTAAGGATTATATACAGTTTTCTAGAGTTTAACATTTATGTTATAAACCATTTACCATTACAATCTCTCTTCACTTCCTAACCAGTTTTCCAAAACTTTCACCTTTTCCAGTGAAAGTTTCAACATCTCTATTTTTCTGAAGAGTGACTTATTTTTTTAAGAAGATTTAAGCACAATCTCCTCAGTTATTTTTTAAGTTTCATCATATGGCTTACAATTCTTTTAGTTTAACATGGATTTTCAGAAACATCTATGTTTTGTTTCCATGGCAGACATGGGGCAGAGGAACAAAGCAAAAAAACATGTGGGACCTGCAGCTTTTCCTGAGGCAGCATGGGATCCTGTTTGTGAGCATGCTTGTAAGTTACCTTAACATAGCCATAGCAGGGCTTGGTGGAATCCTGTCACCATTTTGCTGCTCACTGACAGTCACCAAGTCTGGACCAAGCAGGTATTCATAAGAAGACCCATCTCCTCAAAACTTTTCTGGGATTTTTAACATCTAATTAAGTATTTATACGTCCTTGAAATATTCAGAATATATCCACTCTGCAAAGAGATGAGGGTATGGATACTCTAAGTACTGAAATGCAAGAGCCCTGGAACTCTAAATTTCTCTCACTGAGAAAGGGTGACTGAGGAGCCTGGCAGACCTTTGTACAGAATGTTATTGTTGTTCCAGAAACAGGCTGATGTGGTGATTGATGAACAATAACAATTGCTATTTTCATGCGATACCACATATATGACTGCTAGTCCTGTGCTGAAGCATAAAAAGAAAATTTTAACCAAAAATAATAATAAAAAAAAGAAAGAATAGTTAGTGCTTTTAGAGATTCTTCAACAAATTTAGCTGAAATGGTGTTACAAAAATTCAAACTCTAATGAAGAAAAGGAAATTACATTCCTAATGTCTTCTGTGAAAAAAATATTGTCTGAAGATTTTCCAGCACTTATTTTAAGCCCTACAAAATTTAATCTGATTTTGTTTGTGTTCAAAGAAAAAAGTGAAGGCTTCTGGGGAGAAAAATAGATCACAATTCACATCTTCATTCTTGCAGTAAGCCGACTTGGAAATCTAGGCTTCTACATGAAGGATCAAGATTTTTTTTTTTTTTAATTGTCACTTTGGCTCTCTTATATAAGTGTCTGCAGCCCTGAAATTTTATGTTTTGTCTTGGCATTATATTGCCTGATGACACATAATCCTATATCTAAGATTCATAGAAACTGGCCAGAATACTAAAGATATGTTTTAAAGGCATTTTGTCATCCATCTTCTTTAGACATGCTTGAAAAATCTTAGTTATTCATAATGACTTTGAACTGAAGTCCAGCATAATTTAAGTTTCTGACAGTGATTTTTAAAAAAGAGAATTATCCTTTCTTACAAATAATTTACTGTAACAGCTGGGAAACAAAACAAAACAAATAAATAGATAAATATAAAATAAAAAGGAAAACAAGAAAGAATAAGCTGTAATTCTTTTGTTATTAGAAAAACAGGGCAAATTTGATTTTCGAATTATTCTACAAAATAACAGTGAGAAATATTTAAAAGTTATTTTTCAGATAGTGCAGCCATTTGTTTTTCTCTTTTCCTTAACAAATTTATTTGTCACTAAGAAGCTTTTAAGCAAACCTTTGAAATGCACTTTATTTATTCTCTTTAATAACGGAGTTCTAAAAGGTCTCCATTCATCTTTTCCTTTTCCCACCTTCTTTTCCAGCTGGGTTAACTGTTGCTGTGGCATGGTCTGCAGAGAACTGATGACAACGTTCTTGTGCCTGAAGCCTGTCAAAGCAGCAGTGAGAAATTCAGGCACAGCCTCACACCAGGCAGTCCCACTGGCAGCAGGGGTACTGAAACTGTCAAGCAAATTAAGTGCTCAGAAGCTGAGATCGGCATTTTGAGGGGGCACATTTTCAAAAATACTGAAAAGTACTTTCAAAAATGTGCTAATCACTTCTAAGATTAAGTCTCACCTAAGCAATTTTTGCCATTTTTTGAGAAGAAAAATTGGTTATATTTCTGTCTCAGTAAGATTTCCTATAAGGTCCCACTCCAGCACATGCATATATGTATTTAACTTCCTGAATACTTGGTTCAGCTGAATTCAGATTGACAGTGACTCTGACATGTGTTTGGCCTTAATATTTGCAGGGTGCAGAGCTCCTTTTTGAATTTGTAGAATAAGTATGAATGAAAGAGCAAGGAGAAGGATAAAAGTTAAAGGAATTTCTTGCTCAAATGTTTAGTCCAACACAAACATTTTTATCCTGCCACAATTTCCAATATTTCATTTTTGTTTATATATTGAATCAAAGTTTAAATCAAAATACCAGACTGCAGTATTCCTATCTGTACTGATTTGTTTTGAAATGTTTCACTGAGATATTTCCTAGTTAAAAATGAAAATTGTAAAATAAAAAAAAATAATTTCTCGTACAAAAAGATATTTCTTTGAGTTAGACTTCATTAGACATCACAGTAGTAAATGGCTTGATGTTGCAGATCTTATAAGTTACATCTTATTCACTCATCTAACCAGAGATGTAAAATTTATATATACAAGATAAAGAAATGAGATACAGAATAGCTATGGGCATGGCAGAGGAGAGAGAAAATACCTTCAAATAAATTATTATTAATTTTCAGACAATTGGATGGTTGGAATTAATGAATCAGAGTGAAGGCTCCCACTGCCTCTGTTGCACTACTTTTCTACTCATTCTTTACTAACCCCACAGTCCAAACTTTTACTAAGGACACATCTGAGGCCCTGACTTCGGTTCACATAAAGAGGGAAAGGCCTATGTTGTCAAAGCAATTGAAAGAATTTTCTTCTGTCTGACAAGCATTGCAGCTCTATATCTGTAGAACATTTATTTAATTTAAAACACAGAACATGGTTGTTACACTGAGTCTTAAAGGACAAGAATATTGGCAAGCTGCTCTTGGTGTTGGAGTTGTTGTAAAACTATTACCCATGGGTCAGGCAGACTTCAAAGGGAAATCTCCTCATTAAGGTGATTGTTGGAAACACATCTCTCTAGGTCCTAGTAGTCTTTCATTCCTTCCAGTTGCTAACTCAACCAGTTTGTTTGCTCAGACAGTTCATATTGTCTCTGCAAAGGGAAGGAATTAATCTCTAAAAGAAATCTCAAAAAGATAAAGGCAAAATGTTATAAAATACCTGAAAATGCGAGTGCTTGCACATATTATTGACTCACACCAGCAGATTGAGAGTAAGAGAAATGTCTTACTGAGATTGCACAAACAAGATTATCAAAAAAATGAAAAATTTTAATTTTCTTCCCAGCTACTCAATCATGTCCTAATTCCATTAAAATAATTATTTTCCAACTTGTTACAAATTTCCTTTTTTACAACATTTCTGTGTTGTAGTTTATGCTTTGACTTCTCTCATTCTGAGCACTGCAGAGATCCACAAGCTACATGACCAAGTACTTGTAACCAGCCACTTAAACAGAGGTGATTAATATCATCTAACCTGTAAGTCTGCCACGGACAGACCACGCTTCCCTGTCACAGCCAAAAAACTCCAACGAGATATCTGGTTCTCATTGCTGTGGTTTATGATATATCAGAAAAGCTCTGTTTCTTAACAGGATATTCCTCGGATCCTTTCCTAGGAGTCAGTGGGTCAGATGCAAGCCAGCTTCCAACCTCTAAGCCTTTCCAAAGCTGCAGTTAGGGCTGCCAGAGGAAGCGATCAATCAGCCAGGCTGAAACTGAGAGGATATCACTGCTGTGGAATCTTCCTACCTCTTCACATAGGAATAGTTGTAGACTAAGTATCCAAATGGTTCTTACTTCAGCATTTGTCTATCGAAGGATAATTCCAGCTCTATGTTTCCTCTGTAAATATGATAAGTACTTGGCTGGTATTCTGGGCTTGACCATATCTCAAAGCAAATACTAATCTTTTAACAATATTTTGTTAAGCCTCTTATGAAGTTAGTATTCCCTTTTTAAATCATCGTATTAGGGCTTTTTGCACACTTTTGTCTTCTTTGAGATAAATAACTTTAGCTATCTGGTGAAATCCCACTACGAACATGTGCATGATAAGAATTAAAAACAAATGTTTCAAACACTTCCTTGGACTTAGATGGCTCAGTGAGCAGTTTCTTGATTCCTTCAAACAGTTAGCTTGGGAAGATAACAAAATCAGACAGCTAATATCACAGAATTTGCTTGTCCCACAGAATTTTAGAACTGCTTTTTCTGTTTGCTTTTTTTTTCATTTCTTTTCCTAGGGAATATCACAGAGAAGATATTTATAAATCTCCAATTTTTTGACTTAGCTTTGCTTAAGCTGGGTGCTGCACTAAAAAGGCCTTCATTTTTTTTTCATGGAAGCAAAATTTTTTTTTAATCTTAAATCTCTGTTATATAACAGATTAGCTAAGTAGGAAAAAAAATGAAGTAATTTGTTATTAGTTGAAGTTCTATTTATGATTGTAGTTTGTGTGCAAAAGAGTCAACATAAGCTAAATATAAATGTTGCCAAAATTTTGAAAGGAGGCATTGTCTGGTCTGCATGGATGTCAATGTCAAATCTGACTTTAAAATGGCAATACTAAATATTTCAACCCACAGTGTAGATATCTGGCTGTTTTGAGAAAATCCTACACATCTTAAATAAACTCCTATCACTCTTTCTGGAAGAGAACTCGGGCATTATTTCCCATACTTGCTGGAAAGACTCACTGCATAAGACAGTGCTGATTTAAAAATGGCTAAATAATATAAATTGTTTCAAGTTTGGGACGTCCATATTTAAGGCTTGTTTTCCAGAAATGCAAATCCTGAGAATAAACCTTCAAGGAGAATCTGAGGTGTAAGCAGAATGAAACGTGAGAGTGAAGAGGTGACATAAAAAAGGTAGAGTTGCGCTTTCCTTAGTTCAAAAAAGTATTACTTCCTTCCCCTCTTCCTGGCCATGTTATTCCCTGTCATATAGGGTGATTTCTGCCAAATAGGGAGTTCCCCAACAACTACTCATTCCCTCAAAACTACTCTCAAATGAAGACAACGGGGAATGTTATCAAAGGTAATTTCACTGCAGCATTTCCCTTTTCAGATAAAAATGGGGTTTCTATATTATAGAAAGGCAAATGGAAAAGAACAAGCCTTCAAAGACACCAAGTGAATTAGGACTCATCCCACATGGCAGCACAGGCTGCTGATGCTGTGAAATCAGTCCCATTCCTGTATGGACAAATTGCTTTTATTTTATTGCATATATGTAGATGTGTTTCTGTGACTGTTTTGGTATGTTTTGGTACATCAGGGACTCTGATGAAATTGCATTAAGTATTATTAGAATAGTATAATATGATATAATACAATTAGGGCGTTTTAATAATGTACCATGGGAGTGATGGTAAAAAGAAATGATTTAATATAAATGAACAAATGTTCATTCCTGAATATGCAGGAAACAGGAAAATAAAGATAGGAAAATTAATAAGGAAGTATACTTGGAGGATATTGGAAGAGTAGTTTTTAGAACTGGTTTTCCAAAGATGGGAATCTCACCTCTTCTTCATCATCTTAGTCATTCACACTGAAGTAACAGTAGGAAAGAAATAAGACACTGGGGGCTTTTGTTGTTATCATTTGTAAGAGTTTGGCTCCTATTGTATAGGTGCACAGACACTGCAGTACTAAACTAAATGTAATTGTTTGGAAAACTGAGTTTTGTAAAGACACTGATATCTAATCTACCTGTACCTGCAGGTAGCACTTCACTAGAGCAGAAATTTGACTACTTTGCGATCAGCTAGAAAAACAATATGTGACACTGTGTCTGTAACAGTGGGATAGATGTAATCCACCTTATCCAACTATGGAAACATCCATACTGGTGTCTTGGTTCCAACAAATCTCCCAGTTAGCCAGAATTTACTGAGCATCCGTTCATATCACAGAATAACCTCAGAACACACAAATGGACTTCCTCAGCTAAAGCAAAACATTATTCCAAGAATGCACCTAATGTACTATATCTACTGACAGATATGCCAACGTACATTCCAGACACTGAGACTAGGACCAAGACGTGTAAAATCCCCCAGACACAGAGTACATATCAGTTCCTCAGCATCAGGTGCTTTACTCCACAAATTTTGTCCTACTGTTCCATATTACTTTCTAACATACTACAGTGTACGTGTACTACATATTCCTACACCTGTGGAAATGATCTCAAATTTTCTCTATAGGCAGTGGAAAGAGAAAAAAACACAAATTTGGGGCATAATTGAAATTCCTAATCAATCAATTTATTTTCTTTTTATTTTGAGCCTTCTCTGGAACTGATGACTAGCATAATCTCTGCTTTACCTGGGCTAATTATTGTAGAAGTAAATTATATGGCATAATGAGCCTCTCTAATCTTCACCACTCCTGTTGGCCAAGATCTTGGGGTCTGGATCAGCTCTACTTTTACATTTCTCAGCAATGATATCTAGACCGCTTTCAGTCAGACACATCCTGCTGCAGATCACTGTGATTTTGTGTCTGTAAGCAGCAAAGTGGGCTGTTCCTGGAGCTGGCAATAGGGCAGGGACAGTGATTACTCTGACAGGGGCACAGTGTCCAAGAAAGGTCAAGGTGCTGAACCCACCAGGTGCCCAGGTTTGAGCCTAAATGGAGCTCTGGCACCACGGGCTAATGGTGCCCTTGTGGGAGTCCCGGCAAGATGGATCGAGCAGGTCCACTTACTCCAATCAACCAGTTTTATATTTGCAGGAGAATTTTTTTGTTTTTTGCAGCAGTTGTAAAATTAGTCACAGGGGAATATGCTGGGGGAATAGGAAAACTCAAAGACTGTCACAGCTCTGAATACACCAGCAGGTGCTGGCCTCAGCCCGAACATCCCTACAGGATTCTGCACATTGGTCTGGGGTCTCTGTTCAGGCTGGGCACCTCTGCCCAAGCCATGTTTCAGAGTACTTGTGCTTGGTCCTGCCTCTGCAGGCTGGACTCATAGGGTGCTCTGCTGGGATTGGTCCTAGACCTGATGCAGATACCTACATTGACTCCATTCTTGTTTTCAAGCATCTCCTTTAATTCTTTCCTGAGGTTCCAGTCTGGGCCCAGGCTTGTCTATCACCCTTCCTGGGATCCCTGGGAGAGGCTGTGCCTACGATTTCCCTGGCCTCGCTCCGTTGGAGAGGGCACAGCCTGCCCTGAGGCCACACTTGTCTCCCAGCTCATCCCCCTCATGTCAGGAGACAACAGGGACTGACAACAGGGACTGAATATATACATAAGCCTGCAGTTAGGCAGAGATTAACCAAAACCTTCTTTCTCATGCAAATATGATATATTTATACAGATGTAAATTTGAAAAGAAAGTTCTAGAGCAGCCCAAAAGACTCAAATCTAAATTGGAGAAGTTCATTTAGTTCTACTTTATGTAGGGATGTCAGATACACAAATCTAGCATTTTTTAATGTGGCATGTTTCAGTTTTGATACAATTTTTTCTTTCCATGTTTGGATTAGCTGCTGCCATTCCTTCTGTATATACTCATCCACAAATCCCCATTTTAATCAGACATATCATCCCTAGATGGTCTGTGTCTAGAGAGGACATGGCTTTAGGGCTCAGGTCAGGCTTTGGCTTATGTATTATGCCAACAGAACATGGCTGGTTATCACATTGTTTTTCTAGCAATGGCCAATCATTTATTAGCAACCAAAATTTTATTCAGTGGTCTGAAGTGGCTACACAGTGAGTTTGTGGATATTGTTTAACTTTCTTTCTTATGCAGATGATACTTCTAGGAGCTTGTGGTTGTTTGTTCGCCACTGACTCTTTGGAATTTGCCTTTAAAACAAGGCTTAAGCAAAACTTCTGCTGGTTGATGGATGGGATTTTGCTGCCTAAAACCAGATGCTTTTCAGATTACCTGGTTTTAAGTTTGCAACCAGTCCTTGTTCATGATTTATTTTCCTTTAGACGCTGTTGTGCAACTTGACACAATACTATAGAAAGCCCCACCTCTCCAAGGTCAGAGGAGAATTTCCGCATGATCCACTACAAGTCTACTATCTGTAAAGAGTGTTTATTTACCTTGGCATGTGTGACAGAATTTTACACAGTATTATCTCCTCTGTTTCTTGCTGGCATGGTGTATCAGCCACATAACCTACAATGCTCTATCAAGGGCCTTGAAAATTCATGATGGAGTCCTTGATCTGTCATTGATAAGGTCTTTGACAAATGTATTTAAGACAGTGACCTGTTCAGATACTATTACATCTGGGACTATGAGGGAGACGGTTGTTTTCTTCATATTTCCAATTATCTCTACCCAAGCATACCCTATGAACCAAGAAAGACCTATGAGTCTTAAAGCAGCAAAAACAGGATCAAAGCAGTGTCTTCCACAGCCATATACAAATCTAATGAGTGTACAAAGAAATAGTTCAAAAGAAATCAACTCGTGTTAGAAAACACCAACTTTTAACATTGGTGGAAAATCTAATTGCTTCTTAGCAGCATTTTTTACCTGTTCACTTTCACTGCGTGCCATACCCGGCTCAAGACTTGAGTCCTCTGTTTTGTGGGTGAGCTCCTCCAGCTGATGTACTGTAACACATTCCTCTCATCCTATTCCCTCTCAACACAGCACCTGGGCTCCCAGGTGCTCTCCATGAGCAATTTCCTACAGTCTTTGTGTTTCACAGGAGTCTGGTCATATCTAAAAAGATAGGCATCTGCTCATGTCAAATAATCTATACTCTTGCTGTAGGAAAATTAAACAGTTTTGTTTCATTTATTAAATTATAGTAATGCTACAGTAGCAGCATTTCTCATTTATTGTGATCTTTTCTGGTCCGATTGGTGATTATTTGTTTTCATCTTTCCTTTGTAAAATGACCTAATGCTCTGTGCCCTTCTCTGAGTGCAAACTAGGAGATAACTGCTTCAGCTGATTGATTTTGTTTGTTTGCACTGAACACTTTGCTCCTTTTGTAATTGTATAAGCGTGTTTATTTTAGAAAGAATAGGATGAGACAAGTGATGTGGTGCTACTAGTATGTGAGACAACACAGAATGGCTTTGGATTTTTATTTTGCTTGTTTATTTTGCTGAACCACTACTAAAATGACAAACATATTAAGGACAGCAAATCCAAAGAGCAGTTACCATAATTCAGTCGCTGACTTTTAAAACTCTAAGTAAATGTTTGTCTCCAGAAAACCTCAGAAAGCAGTAATGAAAGTGGGCTATCTCCAGCTATGGATTAATTTCCATACCCTTCAAACTACATATGCTCAAACACATAAGCATCCCCCCACATAAAACACTAGAACAATTATGGCTTCCCACACATTTTCATTTAGAATGTCTTGAAAACCACTAGTGGATTTGCTGGAGACAGTAATATGAGGTGGTGTAGGATTTGCCTTTGAGGACTGATATTTATCCAGCCCTTCCCTGTATTTCCCAGCTGAATTTGGTCCTGGAAGAACAGACCTGAAGCCCTAATACAGAAAGATGCTCAGTGTGCTGGTGAGGAGCAGCCCTCCCAAAGATGCCTGCATATAGAGGCACTAGAATGGGGCCTTTAGGAGAATATGTGAAAATCACTGGTTAAGATTGCCATCTTTGAATGGCAGCTAAGTAACAGCTAGGAGTGTTTTGCTTAGAAAAAGCCTGTTAGGGACTAAAAGACATGTAGAAGTGTCCCTCTAACCTCCAGGGTTATTTGGAGCTGGGAGAAATGAGGAGAGGAAGGAGAGTTTACAAAAAGATATCTTGTGAGAGGGAAAGATAAAACCAAAGATCTGTGCTTCTCTGTAAAATGGTTAAGAGATCATAGCTGTCAAGCAATTAACTATTGCTATCAGATGCCACATGGACATTCTTAAGGAAGTACATTAAATATGAGCAGTGGGGCAATGAAGAAACACCAACCATGTCTGTTAAATGAATAAAGTTTGAAGAGGTTTTTGAAGTGAGAGCTTCAATTCAGACTGCCTAGCAACAGGACTGCAATAGCTCAGCCTGTGTAGGCAGGGGTGCCCATTAAAAATGCATTTTTAGGAGCTCAGAACTTACCTGTGCAACAACTGGGATTTGTTTTGGGATTTTTTTCTCATCTTTAATGGCCACAGTGAAACGTAGGAAATTCCATCTGAATATAAGAAATAATTTTACTGTGAGAGTGAGAGAGGACTGACAGCACTGGAACAGCTCACCCAGAGTGGTTGTGAAGTTCTCCTTCTCTGGAGATATTCAAAAGCCATCAATTCTCAGCAACATGCTCTAGGGTACCCTGCCTTAGCAGGGAGGTTGGACCAGATCAGAATTATCCTTGCAGACCTTTCCTTGCCTTTATGTGTGTGTGAGTGCATGCTAATTTGTTGTGAAAGTTAATATATTCCTTGCAGAAATCTGAACTAATCTAAACTAATCTGAACTAGCATGAGTGGCTTTATTTAATATCTGTATTGTAGATTAATGAGCAATGGGATATTTAGATTCAGATTTAAGCAAAAACTATTTTTAGTATAATTTTGTAGAGTCCACAACCTTAGGTGCACTAAATAGTCTAGTCTATTTTTGGTATTCTAAGCAATAGAATTTCACAGTGTAGATGACCTCTTGTTTATGACATGGCTCATTGGTTTTGTTGTTCCAACATTTTAGAACTCCAAAATTGTTTCCAAAGTAAAGAGTAAATCTCTACTCACTCCTTGACATAGCTTCTTGTTTTTCAGTCTGTGGCTCAGACAATAGTATTTATAAGACAGAATTAAAAACAATCAGAGAAGTGAGTACTAATAAGTCTTGTCCTCGTAACTTCACCTACATTTTTCTAAATGACGATTTTAACCCTCCTAGCAATGTTATAAGGAGGACATATAGGGATAATCTGAACACTAACAGATAGAGAATCCAGGTAGCAACTTGGCTTTTCATGTATGGCTGAGGTTGGATTCTGTTCTTTGCATCCCAAAGGTTGTCTCGTCTCACAAATACCTGCATTCACCATGAGAAGTCAGTAGTAACTACTAAATATTTCTAATTATAAAGTAGCCATTATCTGTGAAACATTTTGTAATCTAAATATTCCACTTGTAAATGCTTGTGTTATGAATTGTTTTACAATTAATTTGTTAAACAAAACTGCATTAATTATTCTGCATGTTGCTGTAAAACAAGCAGGCAAAATTGTTCCCATTAGGAAGCTAGAGGAAAGCCTTATTTATGACAGCTGGGTTAGCACGCTGATTCTATTTTCAAGAATGAGCTATTGCTTTTTTGGAAAAGGTCATCAAACTTATAAGGTGCCATATACAGAGCAAAGACATTTGTAACAAGGGCTTACCAGGATGGGAAACAAACCCCAGGAAAATATGAATTTTGGTCATTATTGTATATGTTTCTTGATCCATTTTGCACAAGGCTTTATTACTCAGTAAACTTTGAAAGATTTTCAGAAAAACTTCTAGTTTGGCCTCCACAGGAAAGCTGAATTTTTTCAATATTTTTAGCAGACGTATTAACTATATATATGAGATATGTTTTGTATGTTTCATTACATATCTTTCAATGGAAGCTATTTTTAGGCATAGCTATTCTATGGAGGGGATATTTTCCCTTCCTTTCCAAGGGAGCAAGGAGGTCTCATGAGCTTTTCTATAGCCTTTGGAATGCAAAGAGCAACAAAATGCCAAGTCAGAACCCAGAAGTGAGGAACTTAAATCCATATTCCTTCCTCAAAAACATTTTCCAGAAACTCTTTTGCTTTTAATTTATCCATGTGTTTACTGATTTCTTGGCCTAGAACCATGTGAAGTTGCCTCATTACATTAATTGTAGGACACAGGTGATATGTCTGCAGAATTTGCACTGCTGCCTAGTGAATTGCAGTTCTGCTAAAAAAACACATTTCTTATGAGGCTAAGTTAAAAAAAAAATCATACTTCAAACACAGTGGTGAAATTAAGTTATATAACATAAAAATCGGCACTCCTACAATCTAATAATAAGTTCTCATTCATCACACTTAGTGAACTTTAAAAGATTTGTTTAGTTTGGATACCCACCTGTAGACCTCTTTCATCTGGAAATTGAAATTTCCATAGGGTGCTATGCTTCTTGATTATTTTTCATTATTATTTTATATTTTGCTTCTCAGAACAGAAATGCCATGGCCACAGTCTATTTCAGAGTACATTTTGATCTTTATTTATTTTCCCTCTGTCTTCTCATAATATTTGAGGGTTTTTCCAAAAGACAGAAGAAAATACAAAGCCTTACAAAATGAAAAGCAATCAAAGAGCACTTTATGAGACTTCAAGTCTTTACTGCCTGCTCAGAACACAGTAAGACAAGGTTTCTTTGCTTTGTAAGAACTTAACCTACCCCTATGGCTGTTGCTTACCTTGTTGTTGCTCTGCCTCTCTGTGTTGACAACAAATATTATAAGACAATAAACACACAATTGGCAGATTTTCCCTCCCAGTTTTATGAATTAATTATTTTTTGGTTACTGGATTTTCCTGGGTGCCTCATGTTCTATCTTCTACAGGCAGATTTATTCTCTAGTAGTGAGCTCCTGAAGTGTGGCTTTGCATTGACCGACATTAAATAGTTCAAAATTTTTGCCATCATCAACTTTAGTTCAATTCTTATCACCGAACTGTATCATTAAAATTATTTCAAAAAATCTTCAGAATAGAAAGAGAATACAAGTTTTCTGTAAGTTTAATAAGTTCTACAAAGTAAATTGAGGTATTATTGTAATTCACCATTGTTATAAGTCTATCTCACCTTCTCTTTTTCTGAAAACTTGACTACTGTTTTTCTACTGGACATTTGTGATAACAAAATACTTTCAAAAAAGCAGTATTTTATAATGGTCAAGGTCATTTTGTGTTCTGTTTTCTTCAGTTGATCCTTACACATGTTTGCAAAGTACATAAAGCAAGACAGGGCAAAGCTCAGCCAGTTTAAAAATCTTGGGCAACAAACAAAAAATTTTAGCTGGATTCATCATATTAGACAATAGAGTTAAATTAGTTGTTTTCAGGAAGAAAAACCCCATTGTGTACAAGAGACTGTACCAGTAGAAGAGTGGCATGAAAGAAAACAAACCCAGCAATCCCTTTTACTTTTTTGAAATCAGTAGAACACCAAATACCAAAGTGAGCTTCATAGCAAGAAATACAAGGACCTAAAAGAATCTTTTTATGAACCATTCTGATTTAACACAGGAGAAGTTTTAGTCACTTCTTTAATAGCAATAAGTTTTGACTTCTAAGAAAATAAAACCCCACACACCTCTAGAAAATTAAAAGTCCTCTTTGCTGTACCCCACCCCACTATTACAATTCCAGGCCCCCTTCAAATTCAATCTCCCCTAACAAATTTATAAGGTACTCTTTACATGCTGATGGGTTTTTGCTGAAACATCTGTATTGCACAGCCTTTTGCATTGTCTGCTTACACATTTTACCAAAGAGCAATCCATATCTCTCACAGAACATCATGGTCCCAAAAATGGGAGCATGTGTGTGACACACAGTGGTGTTGGGTAATTTTGTTTGGATGGCATGTACCTCTGTAAGCATGGGTGTGGGTGTGTATGGCTCGGGGTTAATTGCAGAAAGGTTTTTAGAAATGTGTAGCTGTTTATTAACATTTTCTGAGCATCTGATACTGTGGTTTGTTTGTATTACTGCTATTGAATTTTGAACGTAGAGTTAACTGGTTGGTAGCAATTTTATGTCATTAATAAATTAAAAGCCTCTTCACTCCTAATTTGGTAAACTATGAGAATTGAGTATTTTTTCTTTCATTGTAACTAACCTCTGTATCTGTAAAAAAAAAAAAAATATATATTTATGAGATTATGACAGTACTGTTTTAGGGCTCATTTCATTCATGACAAGGAGAAAAGCATAAAAGTTGTTCAGACCTGCTCAGATAGTAATGGTCTAAGCATCTTGAGGAGTCACCAAAGCATTGCAGAATTACCTAGGATCATTGGAGTTTCTCTGGCAATTCCTTTTTCACTTCAGATTGTTTTGTGCTGAAACAAGAGGGTGCTAAGACTAAGATTCATAAATCAAGTGAAAAGCATAAAACTGGGACAGAAGGTAAGTAGGCATTAATAGCTGACACCACTGAAGCAAGAAGAATATCATCCCTGGGTATTTACACCTCAGCCTAATTTTGTGGCTAGCACCCTGTTACAGGCTTTGCTGCTGATTAGGACCTGATGTTGTGCTTGGCTTGGTTCCCTGTTTGGGTTTTGCTGTTAGAGGTGCTCATGAAGAAGGCAAGGAGAGTCACTTTCAGGTGAGGCAGCTGTCACAGGGTTCCAAATTCCTGTCTGTTGTCACTCACCTATAAAGTGTTCCTGTGTCAAGTTCCACTATTGGTATCACTTTCATTTATATTTCTGCACAGATGTAATCATACTAGGATATTGTGAAGGAAAATCTCCTGCAAACTTGATAACTTAAGTATTATTGTGAATCATATTAACACAATCTTTTTCTGCTTTTAGTCACAATTTTTACTCAACAGACTTGGAAAGGTACCACGTACTGAAACAGTCTCTTTATAAAACATGTTGTACTTGGTTCCCTCTAACTTGCACAGATGAGAAATAATATTCAAAATCTCATAACTTCATACGTTTTCCTTCTTTTTCCTTTTCTGTATCACCATGTCTGCACCTCATCACCAAAATTTCTCAAAACTTGCCACATTAAGCAAAGGCTTTTTGTTTGAAAAAAATATTTATTTCAAAAATTCTGAGTGTAAAATATGGCAATATGACGAATGGAGAGCTGTTTAGTTGGCTTAATGCAGGTGTCTACTTGAGGTAGAGCTCAGTGGGCCTAGGTGGCTTAGTAGCTTCCCCCACTAGACTGAGAAGATCTCCATGACCAGGCAAGGACCTCAGACTCCCAGTACACAGGTAGACCAGCATTTTATACACTTAATGTATAATGTACATACCTATGAATGTGGAGCAGAATCCCCAGCCCACACCCTCGGTAAGTACTCCCTAGGAAGGACAGAGTTTATTCCCACAAATGAGGTTCAGGGACTCCCATCCAGCATTTCTTCTTTAATTGCATTGATAGTGAACATTATGTACATGAAAGCAGTATTTGGTGAACTGAAGCAAGCAGAGCCTACATTGCAAGAATCTTTTGTTTCCCAGCATCTATTTTGCACAAAGGAGCTGATGTGTCCTCTAGACTTTGATCATTATCTAATTAGGATTTTTGTTTGTTTTATTTTTTTTTTTCCAAGAGGCCACTTGTCTCCTTTTTTGGGGTAGATAAAACATCACTGACAGGATTACTTTGCTGCTGTTTTCTAAAGCAGTTAAAAGGCAAGCGATCACCAGTCAAACACCACTCAGCAGAAGATCTGAGAGCAGTGCCTGCCCCTCAGTGACACTGCTACCTCAGAGACTCTGCCAGGATAGAAAACCGATGCAAATTGGAGCTTGTGTTAATGTGTTTTCCTCCTCGCGAAGCTTATTGTTGTTCAGAAGTGTCCCAGAAAGTTAAAGATGGTATTTTGGGCTGCCTCATCTTTTGGGGAATGTAGGTCAGCCTAAAGCAGCAGCAAGATCTGTGATTTTCCACACTGGCCTGCAGGAAATTTAGGATCACAGCAGATAAACAGAGCCCAAGAAAATTGACAGAGTCAGGAGTGACAGAAAGATGTCAGACATTTATCTTCTTGACAGAAAAATGTTTGATTGCTGACACACACTGACTCATATTTTCTTTTTTGAGGATAGCTGAGATACGATGCATGCTTGCCATGAAGCTGACTTGTAAGATTTTTACAGCAACTTGGCACTTTTCTTGTAAATTATTGTTCTTCAAACACTCATTTTGAAATTGTGAGAGAGGTACTTTGTGAAGACCAAGAACTGGAGAATAATCTCGTATGAATGCTGACTGAATTTTCAGGCTTGCCTGACGTGATTTTTGATGGCCTCCTGTTATTTCTGATAATCTTTGGAAGTGCAACAACAGCTGTAAGTGTGTAGCAACAAAAATCTTTTACTGTGAAGCAATTCCAGAGAGCCGTGGCTGCATGCTCATGAGTGACATCCCCAGAAATGCTGCCTAGTGATACTGATCCATCCCACTCAAACCTGGCTTTAGTGTGAAAGGAGAGGAAGGGGATAGAGATGGGAGGCAGCTTTATCTACTCAGATTATGAAGAGACATGGTGGACATCTATTAAGCAGAAACACTGTAAAGAAAATCTGCCCTGTAAGAGTAATTTTGCTTACTAATTATTCCAATAAATGGCAGTTTGAACAACACCAACAGTTGATACTTGCAAGGCTCCTGAGAAAGATCATGATATCCAAGCCTTTTGCTTTCACTACTTTATCAGATGACTCCAGAGGCTGAGGAAAAACAGCTTCTGCTCTTCTGACTCATGATTTAAGAGTCTTATGAATTTTAAAAGCATAGTGGGAACTGTCAGAACAACTTTATCTGCACTGGCAATTTCTAGTCGCTCTCAATGTTGTGTACTCACACAAATGTATGGAGTCAGAAGTGCTGGAAGGAAAGAGGTTCCCTGTTAGGGATGAACTCCTTAAAAACTTAACTTTTACACAGCACCTGGGGTGAAGTATTTTCTCTGTCTTAATGGTGTTTCGGCAAATAGAGTATGCCATGAAGTGTACTCTCTCTCCTGACTTTTTGGAGGGAAGCCAAGCATTCATCAGGGTCTAAAGTGATTAATGATATGGATTACTCAGGATTCTTATTAATTTATATGTTAATGGTAATAGTCTACATAAAAGAGGCAAAAAGAAGGTTTGCTTTATCTCACATTCTTGTCAGCTTTTCCAAGCATTATTCTGATGGCTCATAATTTTAGTAAGCACTCAGTACTGCTCAGAACAGTAACCCATTTAACTCATTAATGTTTGTCCTCATGTGGCTAATTGGTCTTTTAAATAGAGTTTGCTGTCCTCACATATGAAAATGCTACTACCACTTCACAGCATCTTATCTGATTACTGCATGTTTTTATGTTCATCCCTAGAGCTGAATTTTAATGAATATGTGAGATATTCCTTTCTGATAACTACAAGCAATAGGTCAGTGCCTGGTGAGTTTTATCTGGGTATGTTTTTAATCTTGGTTTGTGTTTATAAATTAGAAAAATAAATATATATTATAGTTGATTTTATGATCCTTTGGACAGTGAATTGAAAGAGACAAGCTTCCATTGATCCTTCATTTCACAGTATTTTCTTTTTAAATAAGTGTGTGCCATGGTTGAAAGGATGCTGGTACATTCTGGTAATAGGATGGATGCATCTTCTCTCTTTCTTTTTTTTTGCCTAAATAGCTCTTGCAAATTTTTGTAGCATGTATGTATATAAACACACACACACATATATATATATATATACGCTCTGCCATATCAAAATATATCCATTTTTCTGCGAGAGATTTCAGTCTATAACAAATTGTTGACCTAATTTTCATTTTATTTTTAATTACTTTAAATTACTTTTAATAGCTGTTCCTGTATTTATTCAGTGTAAATGTATCCAAGCATCCTTAGAGTTTGCAGACAACATTGTTGAATTAATCCCAATGTTTCAACTAGTTAGCATCAGAGAATCTTGCAAATTCAAAACACTTTGGAGTCCATGAGAAGGTTGGAAAAACTATAGTTTTACACAGCTTCCTTGCAAAATAACCTAGAGACAATAAAATATATGTTTGAACACAGAGGGAAATTTGTCTTTTCCATTTGCCTCACATCTAATTCTTCCGTAAGACAAAATAAAACTATTTACAGTTCTGTGAACTAAGTTAATTTTTTAATGTAAAATTTGTTAAGCTACCAGAGTCAGGCTGAAACAGCACCATAAAAATGGTAATATTGTGTTTTGTTGAATGAAGGCTGGATTGAGTCTCATGACTAGTTTCAGGCATCTGAAGGCACCCGAGTGAGACCCCACAGTGATATTTCCTCTTCTCTTCCCTTTGGCTATCTCCAGGGAAGCATCCCAGCTATGCCAGCCTCTCTGTAAAGTCACTGGTGAGATAGACATCTCTAGATGGCAATTTAGCACATTAAAGATAAATAAAAATAGATGTTTAAAATACATGAAAAATAATTGTTCTTTGGAGGTATTTCTCTCATTTCACTACTGAAGATGAATACTGGATGATTTTAATTGTTAATTGAACCTTTTCCCAGGAGATTGCTCCACTTATCTTGCAGTGGAATGGTTTGTTCAGCTCCATCCAGAAAAAATGCCATCGTAGCTACAAAACACAACAAGGTCAAGAAAATATTAATTTTTCCACTAATTTAAGTTAAGGCATTAATTTCATAACATAATATTTTAAGTTCAATATTTCCAAATCTTGCATCTGAAGCTCCTGAAATACAACTTTACTTTTGTCTTAAAATGGGAGTATTAGACTATGCAACCTTTGAGCTGATTAGGAATTTTAAGGGTCTTGCTGCGTCCTTTAGGTTGCTATTAACATTTGTTTACATATTATTTGGCTGGCAGTTTTAATGTTTATTATTACCATAGGTATTACCTTCTATTCCAAGGCAAACATTTATTAACTTTACTATAATTGCTATTGTTCTTTCATTATTTGCATATATATACATATATGTATATAAAGATACAATCAAAATACCTTATTTCTTTTAGATTTCTAAATATATCGGTATTAAAAACAGTAACAGCAAATTAGGCCTTTGTGGTCAAAGCTTCTGTTGTTTTAATTATATGGTTTGAAAAGCATAAATCTCTTCTGACAGAAAAATTCATCACCTGTGAAAGACATAGATGATGAATAATTCAGTCTTTCTCACTAAGGTCACTGTAGATGTATTCCCCACTGTACAAATTATAGATAAACCTACCTTACAATTCCCATAAGATGGTGGTTCTTTTCCTTCCTATCTTAGTGGCCAACATCACTTTCTCTTCAAGTTCATTATCAGAGTTAGCCCTTTGAATCCACTTTTAGTAGTACCATATGTTGATGGTTTGTTTGGATATTCTCAGAAAAAGCAAATTCCACTCTGATAAATCATGTATCTTGTCTTGTACTTCCAAAGGGGAAAAGAAAAAGACAAAGGAAAAAGAAAAGAAAATAGAATTAATTTAAACTGCTAAACTTGAAGAGAGTGTTATAATCCTGCTATATTAGAAGACTAAATTATGCTAATCCCACTTCTAATGTTATAGATATAACTTGATTCAGTCTCTCAGAGCAAAGCAAGCTGACATTTTTAAGTACTGGATGGATGCACTGATGGGATGTTCAGGAGCACTAATACTTTTTATCTGTACTTTGTGCATTACAACCTCTTGTTTCATATACACATTTACTTAGAGCTGTCTGCTGCTCTATCTACATGCAGATAATTTTATAGTGGTTGCAGGCCATTTTGTGTAGGAGGGATGCATTTCTTTATTAAATATAATCTTGACTGACTACCTATAATAGCTGAGGTATTAATTTTAATATAGAACCCCTATATAGTTAGAAGCCTGCAAATATTTCCTCAGATGTTGAACCAGATGTTATTTTAATTTTTTTAGTGACACTTTCCATGATCAGCTGTAGAGCAGTTTTACAGGAAGTTCCTAAACTTTGAGATTAATTTTTAACTCTTATCTAACAAGGCCTTAATGTGTATACTCCTGATGCTGTCTGAGATACAACACTGCTGGAAGTTATGGCACAGGACCTAGAGGAGTGCTACCTCCTGCTGGAATGGCAGCTGGAGCCCAAGCAGGCTTTCCTAAAATGCCTAAAATTCCACTGGACATCTGTGTGTACCATCCTGGATTTCTCCCTGTCACAGCTAGCTATCTCTTCAGTCTGAAGGGTTACTCCCATAAATCTGGTATGAATTTTGTGATGGGGCAAAAGGAAGAAAAGGGGTTATAACTTGAGAAGCTGCAAAGATAACTAGTTTTCATAACTTGTTCTAAGTGTTTCAGCACATACTTCCAACTTGTAGCACATATCTTTTTTTTTTTTTTTTAAGTTAGAAGCAAAAGCACAATGAAGAAATAGTGAAAAAAAAATACACCTGAATCAAAGAATTAAAAATTTTTATAATCAATACCTTTAGAGCAACTACACGGTTTTAGGATTGGTTCTAAAAAAAAAATCTAAACCCAAAATAGGCTGTTTACTTTACCTACTCACATGTGTCTTTTCATGTGTATTTATTTTTGCTTGAATTACTGTAAACCTCATTTTTCCTTAGTAAGCACTTCCCACAAAAAAGTTTCCAGATGATTTGCTATTTCTTTCCTTTCATTCCCAGAAGTGCATATAGCAATGATTACTGTTATGGGCCTGAGTTTCTAGAATTAGTTAGTTATGAATTATAATTTTGTAGTTTTATTGTCTATTTTTCCTGGACCAAATTCTCAGCTGATGTCAGTCATGATTTCACTAGTGCCATTTGACAGGCTGGACCATTTGAAGAGGTTTCATTTGAGGATCTAATTTTCTGTATGTGTCAGCAAACACACATTGCCATAGAGGGTAGTTATGTATATTCCAAACTAAATTAAGGTGCTGATACAACAAGACAGTTATAGACATATTCAAATTTTATGAGGCTTTAAATGTGGCCATGGTAGGTAATGCTACTTAGCATTAAGTAGGTGCTTTAGTATTCTGCAGAGCATGAACTAAATACATTTATTTAGAAGCCTGTAAACTCTCCTAGTACCCTTTAACTGGGCAGTAAATACAAACAGTATGTAAAGTACAAGTACTAGCATAAACAGAGAAGGTGCTATTAAAAATAAAGGTCTGCTTTAAAGAAGGGATTGAAAGTGTACTTTGCTATCCTGACAATTCCCAGCTACCAATGAAGTAGTTGAGTGCTGAGGGGATAGAATAATATCTAAACCCCAAGGGAATATCTTACTTAAACAGCTTGTGGAAGATCCCAACACAATAGTGAGGTTTTTAATGCTTCTTCTGGAAGAGAAGTAACCCAAAAAGGGACATAGGGAAGGTCAGTGGTCCTTCAGACCTTAATATCATCCTTAAAAGTGAAGTTGATGTATCATTATCAATGTCTTGTTCAGCACTTCCACTGATCTAAGCATAGAACATGTATGCTTTGAAAAAAGCAGCCTAAAATACAATAAAGAGACCAAAGGGCATGTACTGGAATATGTATAGAATATGCAAGGCCTTGCAGTAACACCAAGCAGAAGTATCATCTGGATAATAAGTTCATCTGCTCTTTGTTCGCTGTATTCTCAAATTTTTTGTTTAAGGCTCTGAACTCCATTAAAATATAAAACTTACAAAGGGAAGGAAAAAGAGCTGTTATCTAAAAGTATCCCATAAAAAAGTAAGCAGTATTTCTGAGGAACTCTTGTGGTGATTTTGTTTAATCATTTGGTCATTGTAAGCATTTTGAATTCTGGTTATTCCTCAGTTGTTACATGAGGCCAAATAATTCTTCAATTGTATTTATAACAAAACATTCTCTTCAAAACAGATAAATCAGAAGTAGTGAAATAAGGATTAATCTGGGTTCCATCTAGTACTTCTGGCTCCTAATTATAGACTTAGAGTGCTATTCATTCAAATTTTACTACTCACATTGACAAATATTGGTTTGTCTGTAACAGATGCTGTTTATTTTTATCATTTCTCATAAAGTTAATAAGGTATTTAAAAGAGATACTTCTTGCAGAATTTTTTTTCAGCAAATGTTCAGCAGTAAGAAAACAGGTTTAAAAGAAGGACTAGTGATATGGAAGGTGTGACATTTTCCAGGTTACTTATCCATGAGCTATACCCCAAGCATTTCCCTCTACCCACTTTCCTATGTTTGTTCCCATTTGTGAAAGCACAGATTAACTTCTGTCATATTTATTATAATTTAACTGGTTTGTTTCCTAGAATAATTTTATTACTCAAGCACATCTTAGCACATATGACTAAATATTTACACTTGTTATCTATATTAATTAACTTATTGTTAAGAAGCTTTTCTAGAGCAGGAACAGAACTAGACCAGTGAACAAGCTGTGTCTCATCAATATGTTAAATTATAAATGGCATGTTTCATGTGAAATGGACATAAATAACACATAATTTTATTGACATAATCATCTATGTTCTAAGATGAAAAATTCAGACCAAAAATATACAAGTTTCAGTCTTGAGACTAGCTTTTAAAGCTGAAGATAAAAATTTTAGACAAACTGGATTCAAGCTGGATAAATGCCACCTAAAATGTTGTAAAACACCCACATTAAAACAAACAAACAAACAACAAAACAACAAACCAACCAATCACCAACAAAAAAACCCAGCCAAGCCAAAAAAAAAAATCAACTTTTTAAATTTTTTTTAAAAATATTTTTGTTTAAGTATAAGCCAGTCTATTTGGCAGAATGTTGCATCTTTTTGCCTGGAAACAGGATATCAGCAAATAAAACAAAAGAGAAAAAGGGCCTACTTTTTACAATATGAAAGATTTTATCTTTTTTCTATGACAGAACCTATTCCCAGAGAAATTGTTTTCATATCTGCAAGAGAAAGTGTTATTTTATTTTTGCTTTACTTTTGTCTCACTAGAATGCAGTGTGAAATAAATTGAGAGCTCTTTTAACAATTATTTTTATACCAGGTGGTTTAATTTTTTACTTAACATGTATTTCTCCATGGAGAGAAAGTATACCAACAGGGTATATGTTTGAGAGGAAGATAAGTGGAGGATGGAAAAGCCTAATCTAGATAAAATTTATAGAAATTTTAGATCAAAATTGTTCAAGAGCTCATCTTATGCGATAGGCTATCTCCTAGGAAGTGTTCACTGACTCCTGAAATGCAGCTTTCAGTTTTATTATGCAAAAAACATAGAATGAGAAAATTCACATCCTTACAGTGGTAACTGATGAGGTTGAAGTTGTGGAGTCTAATGAAGATTTTGTCTACACCAAAGCACCCCTGTATTCAGGAATTGAACACAGCTAAATCATTTGACAAATCTACCCACAAGGTAAACTTTTCTCTGTAGCTTGACATGACCTGGTTTCAAGTGCCTTACAATAGCTGCAATTAATATTCAATTAAGCACTTGCATTTTTGTATTTACATCTTTTAATGATAACATATTTGATACTTTTACCACTTCAGACAAGAAGAAAAGATTTCTACAGATACAAGCACTGTGTAAGTTCCTGCAGGACTGACCTAAAGAGACTATGATGAAAGCTTTCTGGATAGCTTCAGACATGAGACTTATGGTACCATGTTCTGAGTGGAACAAGACCTCAATTTAATTTTGTTTTCTTAATTATAAAGCCAAAATTCAGTCAGATTTTGGTTTTAGACCCTTGACTGATAGAATTTAATCCCTTTTTATTCTGAATGATACATCTTTTCCAACTAACTTCACAGACAAGTTAAATCAATGTTATTTTAAAAGAGAGATATCCTGACTTTCTTTTTGACACCTCAGCTGATATCTTGGTTAAAGTCAATAACTTTTTCACTGAAAGGTATGTTCTTCTGCTAACTTCATGGAATAGTTTATCAAGTTAACATTGTATTACACAAATGATGAGAATGTTTTTGACTGTAGTGTAAACACATAAATCATTTTTCCTCACCCTGACAAAAAGCCAGAACAGACTGGTCAAGAAATTACATGAAATTAAAACTCTTTCTTATGTGTTACATTTACACGTCCTCCCCAAAAATTTAATTTCCAGGATTAAGAAAGTAAGAACAAATCTTGCAGCTTTTAAGTCCGAGAGTATCAGAGAAGAGAAAAATTAAGTGACTTGGCTGTGGGATGGCCTCATCAGACTGAAAGTAAGAACCCAACACTTAAGTGTAGTGAAGTTTTACTGCTTATCAGATGTCAGCCCCCAGCAGGGCAGCACACCCTTGGCTAAATCACAATCCTCTTAACAGACTATTATATCATTCTCTGGTGAACTTCAAAGTGAGTGTTTCACAGATGATTCTGTGAAGGCTGCCATTTGACAGCTTAGGTTGCTTCTTTGTAAATGAATCTGTTTTGATTTCGTTTTCTTACATTCTAATTATTTCTTATATCTTGCATCCTCTCTAGAAATAGAAATTTCTTTGACAGTCATAGCCTAAAATCCCTTTAGTGATCCTATATGAACACACACAAAAGGATAAAATAGAAATAAAGCAACAAGAAGATAAAACTATGCACAAAATTCTCTCCTTTGTGTTTCACACATGCATAACCCACATCTCCAGTCATCAACACTACCTTAAAAACACAAGTAGCTGAAGAAAAGCAGTGGATGGCCTGCCTTATCACCTAACCTCTACAGCCAGAGATTGGGAATGGGGGGCTGATATGTTGTCAAAAGATGGCAAAGTATCATGAACAAGGAGACTCCACAGTAAGGTAACTTTTCTCTTGTATTACTTGAACTGTACTGCTCAGTTACGTCTCCCTACATATAAAATCATGCTTCATATACAAGTCATATACATCATATACAAAGCCAATAATATACTACACATAGAGTGTAGTATATATATATATGCATTTATATATATATATATAAATGCATATAATATGTATTTACTAATAATTATAGGCTTTATATATATTCAAAAATATAATTTTCATGCAGCTGTTCAGGTAATGAATTTGCATTTTGTCTAAGAAAAAGTGTCCAATACAAAAACATCTGTCCATTTTTTTTGCCATAAAAGTTTGGTGGGCAGGCATTTTATCTAGTTATTTTTATGAGACTTTAAACAAAGGGGAAAAGACCATTTTCAATTTTATTTCTTAAGATATTTAAAGGATTGTCTAGAGTGATCTCATCTAAGCAATCACTCCAAACATCCCTGCTCAGCAATTTGTGCGGTTACTTTTTGCAACTGGTTGTCACAGTCTCTTACTGCTGTCTTTGTAAAACCATTTAGAGCTTTACCCCCTGATGATTATGAGAATTTCACCAATTCCCCACTTTAGTTATTGATGGAAAACTTAAGATTCTTTGAGCCACTATTAATTTTTTACCATTTTATTCTCATGTTGCATATTTGAAGAATGAAATGATACATGTACTGAATTGGTAGAAATGCTGTAACAGTCAGGACTCCTGAAGAACGTGATATCTTTGGCTCTAGAAGGTGGACAAACCCAGGATCTCTTTACTGAGTTATGTCCAAACACATACCAAAATATTGGCATCAGTTAACACCATATGAAATATTAAATCCATATTCAAATAAAAAGGTTCAGTTGACTTTTTCTGTGTTTGTTTAGGTAACACTTCTAAAAATCTCTTATCAACCACACTCATTGTAAATTCATTAATACATTTTTTCCCAGCCTTGATCTCTGACTTATTTCTTTATCTTTACACAATGTATAACATACTGGTTGATTGCTCTTTGGAAGTGTTACCTTATCTAACCTTGAACTCTAATTTTTCTTCAGTGATTTCAGATTTTTAAATTAAGATAAGGTTGTCAGAGCCACATATGGTCTACAGAATGCCTGAAGAATGGTCTGATATTGCAAAGAGATGGAGTGACAGCTCTGCCTTCTTAGCCAAAGCAACATCTTAATTCTCAGCACATTAAAATCTCTGAAACAAGCCCTTGATCAAGGATCTTTACTATGTCATTTTCATCTGAAAAAGTTTGCCTCTATGTAGCAGACCAGAGCATGGAAGCTGAGTATGTGTGGTGTTTGAAAAAAAAAAAAAATTAAATCTGTTTTCCAGCAGAGTACAGATTTTCTTTAGAAGTATTGCTTCTGTGCTTCATGGATGTTGCAGATTTGTTGGACTTTAAGAGGGAAGATAGTTCCTGAGCTTTCCCAGCACTGTATTCCAGAGAGTAAAGCCAAAGTTCATTCTCTAGGGGAGAATAGAAACACAGAGAAATGACACAGCTGAACCATATTTTTCAAGACTTGTATCTATTTGTATTTTTAGAGATACTTCTCTATATAATATTTCAGATATCAATCAAAGATATTGCCACTTTCAAAACAATATCTGGTTTTAATATTATTTTAGGCATTTTCTATTTTGACAACAGCAGCACAACAGCTGCAGAAGGAAAGCAAATTTGGGGTAAGGGGAAAGCAAAATACCATTATATTAAAAAGCAAATTTTGTGTCAAAGTGTTCTCCTGAATATCTTTAACCAATCTAGGTGCGATGATTACACAACCAGGTGCTTTTTTCTTGTTTCTTGACTAAATCTCACTAAAAAACTCTATTTCTGTTCTACTCTGTACTTGATCCTGACCCAAAAATAAGAGCAAACTCTCAACTGATATTATTTAAAACTGTCCTCCACATATATTTTCATGACAATCAATAAACTTGTGTTACAAAAATATACAAACTCTTTTGATACCAACATATCCTCTTGAAGGTCTATAAAGGTGGTTCACAAGGACTTACACTACAGTATCTGAACAAGTAAACAAAATAATTCTTAGTTACTATTTTTACAAAGAATTACAGAGTTTAGATTGCTGTTATTGGTAGAAATCCCAACCTATGCTATAAAAATGAAATAGCATTTACATAACTTCAGATAAATTTGTAAATCCTCAGTTCTATGTATTGAAAGCAGTTTTATTATTTATTTATATAGAAGTAAAAGCTTATACAAACTCAGAAATCTGTAAAAAAGGCACCTGGAAAAATGACACAAAAAGAATTACAATAACATATTAAATAAGGTAAAGGCTGGGAGCCCTTGTCTTGTTTGTAAGATGTCACCAACAAGAAAATATCTGCAATCCAGAAGATTCAGCATCTAATTACAGCCAGGCATATCACATATTAAAGACTGCTGCATTTGCTTTTTAATTATTCCTTCATGTAACTAGGAAATGAGAAAGAACACAGTGAACTCTGCTGACCTAGCATCATGGATTGTGTCATGTTAAATCCAACAGTTTGCAAAAAATGTTTAGCCTGAATATTGTCCATAAAGATATTGAATAAGAACATTAGGAGTGGTTCATGGATGGTCTGACACCTAAAATAATGAGAGGCTTTTTGAGTAGCAAAAAATTTAGTTATTCATTTGCAAAAAATGAATAACTAAATTGTAATATCTTTATTTCTGAATAACAATCAAATGCCATAAAAGGATGTTTTGAGAGTTGATCTACAATGCTGATCAATACATGTCTGAAATCTGTATGGTTTTGGAATACGATTTCTTGAAAGGATTCTTCTACTTCAGGCTAATATTGTGCATAAGTTATAGAAAAGGGGTAGGGCCTAAAATACATTTTAGTCTTTCTTTGATAATTCTGTCATGTCTTATGGAAGATTCAAAGGTCAGTCTCATTCCACTGAAAAAAAAAACAAACCCCCACCCCTGGTAGGTACCTTTTCCTCCCCCTCACCCCGCTTTCATTTTAATTACCTAATATCAAATCTTTTGATTGTGACTGTTGTCTGCCATGTAAAAGGTACATATGAGGTTTGTGCAACTTGGGAGGCAATTTTTTTGTAAAGCACATCCTGGGAAATAGGCATTTTTGTGAAATAATCAGGGCATAATTGTACAAACAGTGATCTGTGGAAGTCACACACACGGAATTTCCCATGGGATTGTTTGTTTGTCTTACGAGGAAATATAATAAAAATTTTAAAAAATGCTTACTGTCAAAATGGCTGTCCATGACTGGGTAGTGAAACACTAACAAGTATTCGGAGATAAAATATGTGGAATCAGCTGTTAAAAAGTGTAAAAGAAGTGATTTTTTTTTTTTTTCAGAACAAAACATTGCTACAGAGTAAATATCTTATGATAGATGACTGCAATATAATCTGTTTGAGGATTGGTGTATATCAATAACATAGTTATGTCTTATATCTAAGATAGACTTCATTTCAGCATCACTGATTTGCTCTTCTTTTGCCAGGCCATCTGCAAGAGACATGTATCTACTTCATACTGCTCAGCAGAGGGGCAGAATTCATTCCACTTGAATCAACATTTCTACTGTCTGGTGAGGGTTTGATAAATTGAATGGATTTTAGACTTTTTTAGTCTTAATACATTACTAAATTTATTTCAGATTTTTTTTTGTTTGTTTGCTATATTTTCATGTTAGATAATAAGCTTAAAGGTAATGTTGCAGTAAACAAATTGATCTGATTTTTACCTGGTAGCACTTCAAAAATAATGCTACCCTTGAATTCCCTACTGTCTTCTGTAAAATTATTTTTTTTTAAATTGTATGGAATTTTTAGGACTTTAAACCATACCATTTCCACTGTAGAATAACACATTGGTAAGTAGGAGTTTTTTTCCCCCCTACTTCTATATTAACACATGTATATACATGAATATATATGAATACCACATTTTCTATTTTACCGTGCACTACCAATCCAGTCTATAATCCAAGCACTGCTTACTCACATTCCCTTTGTAGGCTCTTACAAAGTCCCTTTCTTACACCAGTACAAGCTTCCCAGACAATTGATGAACAATCAAACTGACAGGGTGGAAGAGCAAATGCCCAGTAGTTTTTTTCACACAGACACTGCTACAAGTTTTTTTAACTGATAATTTCCCTTCTGCCTTGACTTTCTGCAAAATTAATGATTTTATGTCTTAAAATATTAAAATCTCCCACCAGCCTTGTGCATTTGAAATGCTCATGCCATAATCTGCCATCGTGTCAGGACAAAGGGTAAATTAAGAATACGACATTCTTAAATTATAGTTGTCTTCATATTATTATTGAATTTACACAAATTGCTTTTTTTTTTTTTTTTTTAATAGCTGAAAGGAAAAATTACATTTACTGTTCTTCTGAAAAGTGAGACAGATCTGACCTTATGTATGTGAAGACATTTTGGGCAAGAGGTTTTCTGATCACATACAGTTTGCTCTTTTTTATAGAACTTTGTAATAGCCTTATCCAGAAAATGTCATTTTGAGTTTAATTAGTTCTGGCGTGGTGATTACATCAACAGACAACATGGCTCTGTAAGAGCTGTGCAAGGCACTGCTTTGTAGTGTAAGCTCCCACAGAGTTCATAAACTGTGCCTTACTATTATTTGGCAAACAGAAGGACAAAAACACTGTTAGTTGATATCTTTTTTAGTCTCATTAATGTAGCAGTAAATTTCATTGTAAAGTGATGGCATTATTGCTACCTCATCAGACAGTTGGCCTAGTTGTAAAGATGGAGTTACGGCACAAGTGCAGAATGTATGTACCAGTCTTGGACACTACTGAGTCGACTTTGTTGGCCACAAAACAATCCCAAACATGAGATGCAGGCTGAGAAAGAAAATGTCTGAGAAGTGAGAAATAGAAAATGAGCTCCAGAACGTGAAATTGTACTAAAATGTGCTATCAGATCTTACACCCATTATGCAAGAGTAAAAATATATTTGCTTTTGAGCAATATCATCCAAAAGGGGATGAGCCACACTTTCTTCAAGAGACCTATTCTCATTTTTCTTCTCTATGGTGCATTTATTCCTGGTGTAAGTTGACACACGTTGGTATCAAGCGTGATTAGAGATGAAAGAGCAGGCTTGAACAATTGTTGTTTTTTTTTCTTTGTTTTTTTTTTTCTAGAAGCTAAGATAAACAATACTCCCCTTAAAGAAAAATGTTAGTGTTTGTTAGTTATATTGTTAGGACTTCTTCCATCCCGGAATCTCAGCACATTTAAATGTTCCTCAGCATCACGGTGGAAAAAGAGTTCAAAACAAAATCAGGAAATGGGAAAAGAAATGGAGAATAGGAAAAATAATAAGAAATTATGGAGCATATAATTTTGTCCTTTTTAGAAAGCAGTGTTTAAGGTTTTTTTCTCAAAATCTTTTTTGTGTATTTAGCCTGCTTACTCATTCCGCTCCACACGAAAGCTCATGGGCATAGCCACAGCAGTAGGCTAAGTTCTTCACTGCTTTAGTGTATTCTCACACATTTCTGATGTGAGTGATGCAGAAATCTTAACTCTGTTTCTAGTTCTATGTAGAGAAAGGTCTGTGAGAAAATCACAAAAATGAAAATAAAAAGCAAACCCCTACCAAACAGCTTTAAATATATGGATAGCAGCCAACACTGTCTTGTTCCAGTGCATATCATCCCATTTTATTGGTAGAAAATACATACAAATCTCATCAATGAAATCGGCTATATGCTAACTCTCAAAGATGTAGTGAAAGGTTTTCCAGAGATCTTAATGAAATGCGGAAAATTATGAATGTTTATTTATGCTGCCATAGTTAGTGTGGACTAAACTCAATTACCACATTGAAAAGAGGTTAAAACATTGATAGAGGTAATTAAAACAGGAGTTACAAAGGTTTTGAGACAAGCACCAAAACTGTTATCTCTACAAGCCCTTGATGCATATCCAGTCTTAATAGATTAGGCATTTACTTTCTCCAAAAGGTCTAACAGTGTGCTCCATTCTGTCTGCATGGATGAGAAGTCTTGAACTCACAGGAATAGATACCTGAAGGGTTGGTTGCTGCTTGAGCTCTGTCAGGACACTTCAAAACTGCCACAGGGGTGCCTGAGGAGGTCAAAAGAGAGATGGTCTCTCCATGGATCCCACATTCATGGTATGATGGTGAATTCTGTGCGGTTCTTAACATTTGGGCATTTAAATAGGACCATGAAGTATTTTCCATTGTATTTTATCAACAGACTGGTTTATCGCCTAGAAAATGATGGATTAATGTAAGTATATAAATACATGGTAAAAATGGTACTATTTTATTTAATGCAATTATAAATGTTAACTTTGCGTATGTCTGCCTGACTTGTGTACACATGATATATGATCAGTACTGCCCTTTTTGACTCGGACAGCAAGTTTCATACAAACAAAGGAGTCCCAAAAGGTTTACACACCTTACTGTTGAGGTGAAGAGAAAAATGAATTTATTAGAAAGGAAGTAGAATAACAATAACTTATAAGCATATGTTAATGAGGAACTCAATCCACACAGGGTGAGCTGGAAAAATTTACAATGTTGGTGACATATTTTATAGTAAAAGATTAAAAATGGCTGATGATATTTTTTCCTCAAAAAATCACTTTTACAAAATAGATTCATAGACCCGTTCATTCTACATTCATAGACCAGTTCTAAGTGAACTAAGTGTGGATTTTGAACCAAATAATCTTTTTTTTCTTTCTCTCTTTCTTTCTTTCTTTCTTAGACAACCAAATAACTTGGCTACTTTTATGTCAGAGGAACCTATATAAAAATATAACCATATAAACGTAAACTCTTCCTCACTATGTACAAAATAAAGAATACTTTTGACTTGGGATCTGATTCAATATTGAAATATAGAAGAGTTGCCCTTATATGCAGGTAATATTTGAAATCACAGACATTAATTAAACAATAGGAGTAAAGTCAGCACAACTGCATCCATAAATTTGTCATCTGCTAAACTCCCTGAAAGGAGGAAGACTAAACAGTTATGAAAATATTTCATGATATTTCAATCCTGCAATATGAAAATAGTTAAATACACGATAAAAGGATTTTTCTGCTTGGCTAAAACAATGGCTGTAAAGCTGAAACAGTGCATGAAATACAATCAGGCTGGAAACTCCTGGAGGGTTAAGTCTGTATATATAGTACCAGTATGATCAGAGGATGGGGGATTTTTTTATATTTCATACATGAGGTACTTATAAAATCTGAGTGCCATTCTTAATTTTATCATGAGTGAAAATTTCTTACTACGAATTGATTATTTTCTCCCTTCTCTCAGTGCTTGTGTCATCAATGCCTCTTGCAGACAGAGGTGGTTTGTAATAGCCTGCTAGATCCTTGCACCCACACAGTTTCCATGACAGGATTGGGTTCTACTTTTTTTCTCATCCTTCAGCTACTATTTTAAGAGTTCATATGACTGTCATCCAACATTCCAGAAATCTGTCAAAGCTCAAAGGCAGGAGAGTTTAATAGCAGATAGTTATGAATTGTTATTGCAGCAGAGTTTAAATTTCAGACTTATTTAAAAAAAAGCTCTTCTTCTCTTCTCTTCTCTTCTCTTCTCTTCTCTTCTCTTCTCTTCTCTTCTCTTCTCTTCTCTTCTCTTCTCTTCTCTTCTCTTCTCTTCTCTTCTCTTCTCTTCTCTTCTCTTCTCTTCTCTTCTCTTCTCTTCTCTTCTCTTCTCTTCTCTTCTCTTCTCTTCTCTTCTCTTCTCTTCTCTTCTCTTCTCTTCTCTTCTCTTCTCTTCTCTTCTCTTCTCTTCTCTTCTCTCTCTTTTATAATAGCAGTGAGAGAACTAGCTTCTACACCCAATCCTCATATAGGAAACTGTGCTCCTATGTGTTGATTAGGATAAAATGCTCATGTCTGGAAGCTCAATAAAGAGCATGATGTTGCATCCCTGAAATTAAAATGCTTTAATTATTTAATTATTTGTAAGCATGATCAGTTACTGGATAGCAAAAAATCTACTGGATTTAGGCAATCAGATGTCAAATCATCAAGGCTGTAGGCAGCTAGCATACTTGCTCTCTATTCATATTTGAATAAAATATTTATTAATTGACTTCTAATACCAAATCAATGAATAAAAATGCACTTCTTCCACTGAAATGTTACCAAAATAGAAAGGAATATAATTACTTACTGCTAGGTTCTTTCTCATTTTGTCTATTAAATGGATAGGAGATGTTAGTAAGAGGCAGAGAACTTTCTCATGTCTTAAGTCCCATTTATCAGTTGAGAATATTGGAATAAGAGTATTAAATATACACCACACCTTAGCTGCTGCTGCAAGGTCTTCTGAATATTTATAAAGTAGAATCTGAAGAGTTTTTTCATGAAAAGAGCAGGAAGTTGGATTCAGTGCTGTAATACTTTGAAATATAACAGTATGCCTCTCTTTCTTATTGTTCTCCGGCACACTCTTCCAGGTTATTCAGCTAATCAGTGAATTGTTCTATTGCCCTTCCCTTGGCTGCAAAAAGACATGTCAAAACCTGTTTCAAGAACCCCTGGCTCTGTCTTTTAGTGTTCTTCAAGGCGACTGCCTTCCTCATGCCATTCCCCACAGAACATACCCATTAAGGAATCACTGCAGCAGAGAAAGCAGTCAACAGCAATGAGCACTAACCTGCTCTTGCACTGATTTCAGTCCAAGAAGTGGCTGGTAACGAGATCATAAGCTAATGCAAACAGGTCTTGAGAGCTAAGAGCTCTGGGGAATAGCTCCCTGCATCTGTGGTTCCATCAAAAGAAATCAGGTTGCACTGTCTAGGAGTAAGTGCAGGCTCAAAAAAATGCCAGACTAGGGACTGAGAAATGATGGTGAAATGGAAAAAAGTGTAATATACACAAAGAAATCCACATAATTTTTAAAAAATCAAAACCTGTCTGTCAATAGCATTTCACTATTTTGAATCACAGATAATGATGTCAATAAACACAATAAGTGTGAATGGTTAAAATAATGATTAACAAAACCATTTAGACTAATCTAAGATATGGCTTAAGTTTAAAAGGATATTGGTCATCAACAATATGAAAAAAAAAGAATAAATTGCTAATGCCAGTGAGCAAGAAGAAAAGTCCAACCTAGTAAGGGAAAAAATGCATGAGGTGGGCATACTAAACAACAGAAAAATATCCAGAGTGTGCTGTATTGTTTCCAAGCATCCTTATCTAAGTATCTTAAAAGTGGTAGTACACCTTAGTGTTGGAATACATGAGAATGAAATGACCAATGGGAAAGGTTAATAAGAGTACGATGCCTTGATTTTGCTGCTGTGACATTATCAGTGAAACTAAGGTTCATGATCTGAACTTTTTCCTCCTGTCCTCAGGAAAAAATTGTAATTAGTTTTTTCTTTTAAAACAGAGAAGTTGGTAGGCCAGTCATCCAAAAATGTGGGTCCTGACTGGAGAGCAGCTGAGTCCTCATGGTCTGGTCTAGACAGGGATTATTTCTCAACCTTTTGTTTTGCAGAACAAAATTTGATGCTAATTGGGTTATCAGTAGAGAAACATAGGTAAGCCTTGCTCTGTAGTCTGAGGGGTGTTAATAAAAGGTTCAGTTTCCTTTACTCACACTGGCATTACATTTTATGTTAAAGACTCATCAGATAAGGTCAGAGCCCTTAATTCAGTAAATTAAGGCATAAATTCAATGGCCCTTTTTGCATTTACAAATTCATTTCAGAAGTCCCAATTACCTGAATAACCAAAAACTGAAAGGGAGAAATTTTAGCTGCTTTAAAAGTAGATGTTGCAGCAATCTTGTACATTTTCCTTCTGATTTTTGTTTTATTGGCATCAACAATTTTTATGTTTGCATTTGACTAAATTTATGGCAATATGGGGTTTTTCCTTTCTGTGCAATATGCAAGAACACAAGAGAGTAGAGAAGGGAGGAAGATTGTAAAGAAGAGATAGGAGGTAGCTGAAAGTTGCTGGAGATTCCCTGTGCCTTTGGAGTACAGAAAATTATGGCACTGAGGGGCAGAGAGTTTGAAAGTAAAAACAATTTTACTATTATTAAGCAGACTAGATAACCTATTTTCTGAATCAAAAAGAATGACATGAGTAACAGTGCTAAAGAAGGGAGCTCTAGACCTAAGGGCAGCCGTTTCAGGGACTAGAGGACATCTGTGATATGACCTGAGATCATAACAAGAAATGATTTATAAAGTACATTGCACTTCTCACATTATCAACAATTAAAACTACAAGGAAAATACCTGAATTTACAGCAGCTCAGTATAAGCAAGGTCATTTCTAAATAAGTTCCACAAATACGTAGGAAGGAAAGCATTAATTGTGGAATCCAATTGTACTGAGAAGTGCATAATTGGGCAGTAATAATTTTTAAAAACTCATCATTCATTGGTCAAAATCATGTTACTATACTGTTTGAAGCTGATTTCAAGGAAAACACTTTGTTTTTTAAAGAGCATTTTACAGAAAGATTAATAATTAGAGTAAATAAACATATTTTTCATATTTACTTTTGTTTCAATATTTTTTAGAGAAATTTAAAATTTTAACTGTTATTTTACTGGAGATATTTATTTAGCAACAGACCTGCAGTTTTGTTAGTTCTGATTTTCACTTGTCTTTTCAGCTTGTCATTTTACAGTGCTGCTCAATAAATCATGAACAGAAGTAGCATTCTAATAAATGACTAACTGTGAATTTAAACTTCCAAATAAGCAGTAAAAATTCATTTGTTAGGACACAAAATGGAAAGAAACTTGCAAATAATTTCTGGTAGGGAATACTTAAGAGAGCCTTGTAATCTGCTTTTGAATATTTCATGCAGAAAAAAAAAAAAGAAAAAGAAAAATGGCAGCAAAATCCAGTACATAAATTATTCATTTTGAATTATTCACTCATCTGTATCCTGGTAAAATCTTAAATATAAAGTTTCATGATTTCACCATGTTGGACCATGATATGATGACATCTAGTGTTTCAATATTGAAATAATCTATTCTATCAGAACATGAAAAAAAATCCCTGCAATTTGGTGTTTGGAGTGAAGTCTCCCTTCTGACTCATTTGATATCTAAGCCTGAGACCAATTTGGTATGTTTTGTAGCTCTTCCTGATGTTACAAAATACAAAAGTGTAATTGAATTCTTCCAGAGGGTGAAAATGAAAAAAAAGAAAAAAAAAAAAAAAAAAGGAAAAAAAAGGGGAAAAAAGATAAAAAAAGGGGAGGAGGGGGGGAAAGAAATATGATTAAATCTGGAAATGCTTCCTGGGCTGCTTGATTCAGTTTTCAGAAATATTCTATATGGAAGAAACAGAACTGCACAAAGTTTTCTGAAAGGATAAAAGCAGCACTAGGGTTAACAAAGGTTATGTGGGACTATATTAGTCCAGAGCGGGTCACAAAGATGATCAGAGGGCTGGAGCACCTCTCTTACGAAGATGGGCTGAGACTTGAGGTTGTTCAGCCTGGACAAGAAAAGGCTTCTGGGAGACCCTACAGCACCTTCCAGTATCTGAAGGGGGCTGCAAGAGAGCTGGAGAGGGACTTTTTACAAGAGCCTGTACAGGACAAGGAGGAATGGCTTCAAACTGAGAGAGTGGATTTAAATTAGATAATGGGAAGAAATTCTTTACTGTGAGGGTGATGAGGCACTGGAACAGGTTGCCCAGAGAAGTTGTGGATGCCCCATCCCTGGAAGTGCTCAAGGCCAGACTGGATGGAGCATTTGGACAACACTCTCAGGCACATGGTATGATTCTGGGGGTGTCCTGTGCAGGGCCAGGAGTTGCACTCAATGATCCTGATGGGTCCTTTCAAACTCAGCTTATTCTATGATTCTATGATTCTGTGATTTGAGCACTCTGGTCTAGGAGAAGGTGTTTTTCCCAATAGCAGGGAAGTGAGAACTAGATGATCTTTAAAGCCCCTTACAACCACAAAATTCCATGACTCTATAGAATCATGGACAGTCTTGAGCAGCTAATGGCACAGATCTATTGAAATAAAACTGGTTGTAAAAGAGGTGACAAAAAATTTAAATACTTTAAAATCAATTTTTATCCTCTTAACTGGCAATAGCTACTGAAATCAAAAGAAAATTTTCCACTGATTTGGCTGGACTCTAGCACATTTCAAGTGTGGTAATTTGGAAAATGCTGAGAATTCATGATTCCTTGTCAGTAAATTAACTTTTCTATTCTCAGTAATGCTTCAACAGATCTTGATTCTGACATCTGTGTTGCATAAACTCAGTGCACAATTCCAATACTAAAATTTGAAAATATTGCACTTTGCCATAAGGCTGGTCAGTATAATGGAGATTTCAACCGGTCCAGAATGCAAATATAGAAATCCATAGGCATTTAAGAATACAATTTCTAAAAACCACTTTCAGATGTATCAGTGAAAGCTAGTTTTACAAAGGCCAAATTCTTCTGTTTTTCTGCTGAATTGAAGCTTGATCATGGAAAATTTGGAACCGTTCAGCAAAGATGAGCAGAAAAACAATTTAAGTTTTAAAGATTCATATACATTTTTAGTATCATCAATGGCACTACCCCAGTGCTTACTGATAAGTGAACACTTAAGCCCTTTGTTATATTGAGCTTTAGCTAGCAATGAAATTAAAGTACCTACTTATCCAGTCAGACAATCAGAAATGTGTAAAAATAAATACTGAAACTTAGACAAAACCAGTGCAACTATAGAAACAGCTACCTGTGTATTCAGAAAGAGTCAAATAACTTCCAGACCATTAAATGTATCTGACAATATATTGTCTTTTTCCTTCAACCAGTTTTAGATTTGGTTTGCTTTGTAATGGCTCTCTTGAACTCCTGGTCACTTGTCCATGCTTTAAAAATAGAGATTTAAAAAAAGAATAAATGAAAAACCTATTTTGCCTCAGAAACCCTTGAGTTGTAGAGGATGGAAAGACACTAAACACAAAGTTCAACTTGAAGACAGAAAAGAAACCACTGTAAATATAAGGTTGAATTTGAAATGAATATGCTTTTCCAAAGCTTTTCCAAAGCAGAATAGATCTCACATGATATAGCTTGACATGACAGACAGCACTTACCATTTGCAAGTATAACAGGTCCCTATCGCAGATACCAAGTGGTGCTATGGTTGTGCCTGTCACCCTGCATACCACAGACCTACTGAGTCAGGCTTATCATCCTTATCATCTCTGAAAACCCCTCACAATGGATTTCAAAACCTATTCTAACTTTCCAGCAAAACTTTGGCTTAGACTGGAAGTCCTTCATATGTGTGGGAAGATATACAAAAGATATATGTATAGAAAAAGATACACAGAAAAAGATATATATATATCCCCCATGTAACTTAGATTTTGTGCTTGGTCCTTTTGAATTCACAAAGGGATGTACTTGTCCAGATCCCCAAAGTGTCAATCAGTACAATGAGCCACCTCGGACTGCCTCTGTAACTCACAGAGCAGAGCAAGGCAGCTACGTGAATAGAAGAACTTTTCCAAGGGTTGCTTGATGCCCAGCGTATGAAGAGAGGTGAGGCTAAACCAGACAAGAAGCATGTTTTGGGTTGCTTCCTCAGACTAAAGAACCAGCTTGTGGCTTTGTCACTCTTTAGAGCTGTAACTGATAGACAGAAATTCCTTTATGTGTTTAGGAGCCACATGACTGTCATTACAGCTGGGTGGTAGACAGTGCTGACTGCAGTCCTTGGTCCTACTTTTCTGGGCAATAATACCACCCAGAAGTGGATGCACAGTGGCATCACTGAGTTTCATTTTCTTTCAATTCCTCCTTCTAAAGAATGGACAGATTTTAGGGTCTAATGGAAAGCAAAAAGCTTTGCATTGCACTTCTGGAAATGAGCACATTCTCCTGGAATTTCAAGTCCTGGATTCAGTTCCTCCTGTCAATTCATTTTTTTCCAAAGACTTTTTAATTCCAAAAATGTAAACATATCCCAAAGTATAGAGCATGGACCATGACCCTGGTACAACCAACCGTTCTGTCCTTACTACTCTGTGGAGATAGTGCAAAGATTTTTCTTTGTATTTTCTATTTTTTCTGTATAGCGAAATAGTTGGCAAAAAGATCTCAGACTAGTTAGAACTTCTTGGTGATAGAAAAAATGTGCATTTCTTACATTTGTGACATTTCCCCAAATGCTATTAAGAAAGCACATAAATCAGAGAGTCTTTTATGTCAAAACTGATCAAGGTACTTTTGTTTTTAATTCCACATTTATTCCAGCTTCTCTTCCTAAAGTCAGCATTTACAACATGAATCAATTGTATATGCAGACAGACCTTGCTTAAAAAATTGGTCCAGGAATTGTCTTTGAGTTCAAAGCACAAAGTCCACAGCTTCTTTTCTGGAAGTGTCTTCAATGAAAATGCTACAATTGTCAGCAACAAAAAAGACTGAGTTTTGAAAACTTATGTGCAATCTCAAAAACAAGACTTTTATGATTAAAAAAGCTAAACAAAACACTTAAGATCTTATTTTGCCAAGTTATGACATATATCAGCATCCAAGTAACGTCTTTCATTTTTTTAAATAAATACCAACACGCTTACTTACACGCACCATTATCAAAGTATTAGGCTTATATTTGTTTGCATTCAGTAGTTTGAGATATGACAACATGATAATTAATACTGTGCAAAATTAAATAAATCTAATTTATTGCATGAATTAATTTTTATCATACCAGTTCACTCAAAAGCTGATACAGAAATTGAGTATTCTGCATTATCTGGAGAAGCACAATAGCATTTGAAAGGACTTGCACATGTGAGATGTGGTAATGCTGAGGATGCAACTGCTCAACATGTCTTTTGAACATGCTTTCTGCCTGTGATACTTGTTCAATAAAGCAAGATTTTTTTGATTTGTTGGGGCTTTGTTTGAGGTTTGGTTTTTATTTTTGCTATTAAATTTTTATTTTGGTATTCTTCGTCTCTTGAAGATCTACCGCAGGCATCGGAGTCTGGCAATCACTTCACAAGCTCAGTTTGCCAAAAAGTTTAATACTGATTCTCTAGTACCTGCCACCTGCCAGGAATCGTTTGCTATGCAAGTGGTGAAACATTATCTTACTGATTGAGTCAAGCCCAGTTCATTTTCACTCTGATTTTTGTCTTGATAACAGTGTATAGAAATGTAAGTTAAACCCTTCAGGGAGTTAACTAGCTTGATAGTCCAGACAGTAACATTCTGCCAGTTATTTCCTTATTCTCTTATTTCTATATTTTTTTCTGCTTTTAATGGCAAGCAGATCTCATAACCTTGAAAAATAGGAATAAAGGATGAACAGTCATTCATGATGAAACTGAATGTGCTTGAACTTGCTTAAATAACAAGAGACTTTTTTTCATCTTTAAAGTTTTGCAATGTGCATACTTTTGGAAATATTTTCTTTAATGCTTCTATGGTATTAACATTCATGTGATGAAGATGGGAAAAGAACACTATAATTTGCAGCATTTATTTTCTAGATAATCTTTATTTCTACCAGCAAAAGAAATTCTCAAAAAGGAAAAAAAAAAAAAAAAAACGAAAACAAAAAATAAAACCAAACCAAAATCAAACAATAAAACAGGGCTATCCCCTGCCCACCAGTGCACTCCAAAGAGTTCACTGGTTTATTCTCAGACTCTGATTTGACAAGGATTGAAATTTGAAACTGTAGTCTAAGAGTTTGAAAGTAGATATGAGAAAAGATCTTCATTACCTGGTTTGCTATACAGAAGCTTTCATTATAAACTAGTTCAAATTATGTCAAATTTTCCTACAGCAGGAATTACACAACTGCCATCAAATGGTGGAAGTTGCAGGATTACTAATAGTATTGTATCAGGGGAATTTTTGGGAAAAAGTCAAACTTTTTTCACATGTGATGTGTTGACCCTGGCCATCAGCTAAGCACCCATCAGTCACTTGCTCACCCCCATAGTAGGATGCAGGAGAGAACTAGAAGTGGAAAAGTAAGAAAAACTCATGGGTCAAGATAAAGACACTTGAATACATGGAGAAAAAACTGAGGAAAAAAATGCAAGTGATGCAAAGGCAAGCATTCAACACCTCCCACTAGCAGACTGATGCCCAGCCAGTCTCCGAGCAACCGCTTCTTTGGAAGGACTAGACAGAGATAGAATCTGCACCCGGAGTCTTACATGAAAAATAAGGTTTCAGTGGAGCTGCTGGTAGAGCCTTCTGAAAGGAAGACAAGCAGACTGAGTTTGATAAGGAAGAAGAGTAAGCAAGCAGAGGAATGTACAGAGACATGTCACATGATCATTGTAGAAAATCTCTTTTATTGCAGCATTCAGAATGGATCTGACATGATAATACGCATCAGGGAGAAGAAGAAGAGATGTAAGATGGTTTGAATTTGAAGGAATTTCATTCTTTAGTTGCATGCTTTAGTTTAATTTAGTTTAGACAGGAATGTTCTTAAGCATATTTGTCTGACAGAGATTAATATTTGGGCAAAGACTAGGCAGAGAGACCTACAGGGGGGTCTGAGTTAGAGGGGACTAGCAAGATACAGATCAGAAAAAATAAGCAGTGGAAATACTGTCAAAAAAAGGGGTGGGGAGGGAGATGATGAAACTACTTTAGCTATCTCCTTGAGTGACTCTTGGTCTAGAGAGAAGCAGATCAGTCTAGAATACACGTCTGGGAGTCAGTAAGAAAATAATTGTATTTGGTTTTGTGATGAGGTTACAGAGAAATGAATCACAAGGGAGGATAAACAGAGAAGCTGGTCAAAGAAGATGCAGCAGAAGTACTGGTTCTGAGATTGGCTAACAGCCATTAATGGCTGTAATAAGAGCAGCTTTATTTTGAGTAAAAGATAAAGGCAGATTTGGGAGGGTTGTAGTGCATGTCTAACAGAAACACTGTCAGCAATTATAAACAACATGTTGAGTTGACTTAGAGAGGCAAACAATAAAAGAAGACAAATAGCTGAAGTATTAGCAGATGATGAGATCTGGAAATGTGTATCAAGTACAAAAGTATTTCACAATAAACTGTTCATCAGATAAATGACAATTTATAGTTTTATCAAACTTAAACATATTTAAACCTTGTAATACTCTAAAAAATTCTTCAAGCTGTGAATCCTTCATAACCTGTGCTCCTCTGCATCTTTCAACATTTGTTCAAGCCCTTGAGTGCTTTCAGATCTGGCCAACACTTTTTACAATGAACTTGTGCAAAAGTAAAATTTTCAGTATGTCCACTGAACATATTCATGTATAGAGTTTTTTCATTGTTATTTCCCTATGACCCACAACTCTAATACCACTCTCTCAATTATAAAAACATTAGCTCCATAAATAGAAAATTGAGTTACTCAGGGAAAAGGTTTCTGCTTTCACAGTGAAATCCAAAATTTGTGATAGATATTTGTCACTGAAAATGAATAAACAGTTAATTATTTTTAAAAATTAAGCAAAAAAGAAATTATTAGTAAGTATTCCCCCGTAATCACTTAGTCAACCAATACTATGACCATTCTTTTAGTACTGTCTTCCAGGATAATATGAAAAGTGGTGAAATTTCAAAATTTGTAATTACTTTAGACTTTGGGGATTTCTTTTTAAAATACTTCTATTGTTCCTCATAAAGAAAGTATTTAGACACAGATTTTTTTTTTTTTTTTTGCTGTTAAACATTTAAACCATTATTATTCCTAGCTATAGTTTTATTCATATAAAGATATCACAAAACTGCAGCTTCTAAGACATATAGTTGTTACTGGTCTGTTATGAGAGAGTTTAAACAACAGTTCTTCACACCCCTTCCCTATTTTTTCTTTTCACATTTGATAGTGATCAAGTTGCAGGAATGATTTTGCCTGTGGATTTCTTTATTTTGGTGCCAGTAAATGTGCCTCTGAATTTGAGCCAAATGGAACAACTCTGCAGTACATCCTCTGTGCTGGGTGAATCTGGGACAATGCTTGTCAGTGGTTGTGCTATACGACAGTCCTCCTGAAAAAAATCTGGAGAAGGAGAGGAATGACAACCAAGCCTGAGAAACCTCAAAACCATTCACAAAAATGAAGTTACCACCCCCAAAAACTGAGTTCACATTGTTCAGTCAATCACACTTCTTGCATGCTCTTTTGAGAATAAAAAAAATTCACATCCATCAGCACATCCTTTCGTGGTACTCTCTTTAGATATAGGAACATATCAGGGCCACATCCATTCATCTTATGAACACAGGGTTTTCAGGATATGCTACTCTAACCCTGGTCAAAAGCACATGTGTCTCCATGTCTATCACCTTTCTAGTACACAAGGAACAATAAACTAGGTGTGGTTTGATTTGTTTTTCAAAAAACACAGTTATGCTAACACAGATGCAGTCCCTAGTTCTTCTGGGGCAGACAAGGAAGATGTCAATGAAGCTCTGCTTAAGTTAGCATTCTGGAGTTAGCTGGATTGATGGCCTCCTAGAAAACCACCTGCATAAAGAATATATTTTTAATTTTGAAAAACTATCTGAAATTGTTATGAACCTAAAAATGGGGTTAGGTCACAACCAGACTAATTCCAAATCTGAAGGCGAAATGGTTGAAAACTAGAGGACGAGTGAATAAAAATCAAAATTCTGCTGAAGTACACACCTCTGTCTACTCCAGACAAAATATTTTTGCAAACAGAGACATCTTTCCTCCATCACATCTTGGTGAGAATATGGGTACAACCTTTCACTATCATGAAAGATTCTGAATATAGCAAAACATAGTAACATGAGGCCCTGCCAGTTTATTTGCATTGATTACAAGTGGAAGGTTATACTGGAATCTGAGGCCTCATTCAGCAAAAAAATTTCAGAAACCTTCTTCTTCTAAAGCAATGCAGTTGAACTGTAATTTTTGAACAAATTGCATGCTAGAATAATTTCACAGAATTGCAATGTACATTTAACTGTGAGGGAATTTAAAATTATAACAATAGAAGAGAAATTAAGAGGTACTATTAAAAATTTCAATACAAAATTCTTAACTGGAATATACTGAATTAAAAACCACAATTGATGAGGGTGTTTCCAGGAAGCTTATATAAACCAAATATATCTAACATACTAAACTTCAATAGCTGCTGCTGCTATTGGGGCAGTTAGACTCTTAAATGGGATTATTTGGATTCATTTAGCAGCAATCCAAAGGTACTATGTATCTTCATTTTCATACAGGATATATCTTCCTCTTAACCCAAGTCCTATTGTCCTGGAGTTACAAAATGCTTGAAATATTATACTAATGCTTCAATTACAGAGTGAATTGGATATTATGCCAGGGACTTTTTGACAAAGTGTCTGAAAGTGCTTGTCAAGGTGCAGGTTGAATCACCAAGTGCTTCCTTCCAGCCCTGCTTGTATGACTGGCTTATGAAGTATCTCCCTGACTTGGGGTCACCCTCAGTGCAACAGCTCTTAGCATAACAAAAGGAGTCGTGTAGCAGCCAGCACAGATTTGTCAAGAACAGATTTCATCAAACTAACCTAATTCTATTCCATGACAGGATAACAGGACAGAGCAGCAGAGAAGCAGTAGAATCATACATCCTGACTTTAATGGGGGTTTTGATACTCTCTCAGGTGTCATTCTCACAGCTTCCCCAGGGAGCTATGGTCTGGGTGAAACTACTGTTGGATACAACCCTGCTGGATAAGTGTACCCAAAGAGTATCTGGGAATGACTCTTTGCTGGTATGGAGGGATGTAACAGGTGGAGCTCACTAAGGTTTTCCTTGGGTCACAAGCCAGGCCTGCTTGATATATTAAGTGATATAACAAGGGCCAAGTCTATTAAATATACAGAATATGAAGCTGAAACTGCATTGGGAAACATTAAATATCACCAAGCTGGCAACAGCACTCTGGAGAGAACCATCCATTTTTCCAGTTAACCACAGCAGTCTTTGTGTACTTGCTTAAATTGCATTGGTCTTCAAATGCAGTCTGTTGTTCTCTAGCAGAGAAGAAAAATATAGAGATGAATTATCTGTATTCATGTCTATAGCTGTTGGACAGGAAACAGTAATCTTAAATTGAAGAGAGATGTCAAGAAAATGCTGTAAGGTTAGAGACATTAAAGATTTGGAGCAGATTGTCTAGAGCTTGCATCTCCTTCATTGGTTTCAGTTGGCTGAACCTGGCAGGGTGGAGATTCCAGCTGACCCCCCCTGCTCTGGCCCCACAGAGGTGAGGGTGCTCAAAGTTCCTTCCCTGATCCCAGCCATCTGTCTGGCTGGGTGAGTGTTCCTGGTAGGTGCACACACACATGTACATGCAGAATACAGACATGCCTGTCCACATGGATCTGCTGCAGTCAGAGCATACTGCTGGTACCAGTGCCTGTAAAGGGCTCAGATGGCCCCATCCTGCTCCTTCTCTCCTTCCTGGAGAGGACTGAAACTTGCAATAATGGAATACATACACAAAAAATACGTGTCTCTTTAGAAAGTAACCTTTAATACCCAGCCTATCTGGTTTCTGGCCCATGGACCTATGAGTCCTTAAGAGCCCGCTCTAGCTGCTGGCACTCAGATCTCTTGTCAATGTAGTTTGCTAACATTCTCACATGCACAGAGTGCATAGAAATACATCCACATGAAAAATAAGGAAAATTTGATAAATGTCAAGAATGACATCATAAATGTTAGTCGCTGTTCAGGAACACTAGACATTATCCTGGAGTCCACTTAAGGCCTCTTTACGGGCAATGTTATCAGACAACTTTACTAGGCAAGAAAATGCAATTGTATCTTACCTGTAAGTTGTGTTTTTCCTTTCCAACTTTATAAAGAAAGCAATACATTATTAAAAGCCCAGTCAATGTGGATTTTTTTGGTTGTTTATCTTTGCGTGTGTGTTTTCTTGTTTGTTAGCTTTTCGCCCTGGTAAAAAGTGTTCCCTAGACTAAGTATAGAGACAAGTCATAGATATGTGACAGTAATATACTAACTCCCACATGCTGAATTCATAAATGGCAGACTTGACTAACGAAAGGTGTCCCTGCCCACAGCAGGGGTGTTTGAACTAGATGTTCTCAAAGGTCCCTTCCAAAATTCTATAAAAGGTTGAATGGCTCCTGTCATTGCAGAGGTTTTGTCTTCTGTGTCCTAAGAGTCACAAGAAGTGAGAGCAGAATGAAAACTTACAGCAAGAATCTGAAATTTAATGCCTTAATATTTGGTTTTGTTCCTTAAAATGTCAATGAAAAAAATGTTTGCAGTGAATGAAATAATCAGAAGTGACTTGGTGGAATAAATATAGGAAAAGCAAAGCCATCCCACGTTTCAGACATTTACCCTAAGCCATAGACTTTCCAAGTTAAAAGGAAAAGCAATTATTTAAGTACTTTTTTCCCCCATTTTGTAGTTTGCCTATGCTTTTCAACCAGTGTCATGGTCTCCTATTATTTTATTGACTAGACACTTTGCCTTCCCTTGCTGACATCCTACCACAGAGAAACAAAGGGTTTATTTCCCTTCTCCATTTTCTAAGAATCTGTGTTTACATACATTTCAGTCCCTACATCCAGCATTTACTTGTTCATTCTAGGTGTGGAGAATTTCAGGACAGACATATTTTGCTGAAAGGACAGTGGAGAATGCCTGACTTAATGCTGCTGTGGCCATATTCCCCTCTGCAGTATTTGGGTGAGATGGACAGAATTCAGCTAGCTAGGCTGGTTACTAGCACAAAGTGTGTGACAACATGCACAAAGCTTGGTGAAGTTAGATCAGAGTTCATCTGAAAGCTTCCACATAAAGCTTTGTGCTCAATATTTACAGGTGACCTTTAAAAGGGAATTTCAAACGTGTAGTTTAGTTCACGTAATACTGTAATAGGCACTATACTTTGTTTCTGGAAATCTCAATCAATACTAGTACTTAAACACCCTGTTTTAATCCCCACAGAAATAATTTCTATGCTCCTAAATTACCACCTGCTGCAGACAGTAATGGTTTTCCAGTGAAAGCTGGCAGGATTTCAGAGCCCCTCGCAGCTCGTGTCACCTTTCAGACACTGCTGGGTTACAGACTCAGGCAGCGACAGCTCAGGCTGCCCAGCGTGGACGTGCTCAGACCACCTCTTACACTGATGTGATCTTTAATCACAAAAGGCTTTGGCAAAAGCAACCACAGCGATTGCCTGTGCTCCAAAGCCAATCTGAGGCCCTGCTAAGGAGTGTTAGGTACTTGAGCAAGTAATTGCAATGTGTTGTTGAGGGAATGTGTTACCCCCACCTGCCTTAGTTCCACCTAGGGCTCTCATGGACCTACTGGTAGTTCAACTTCTGACTCTTTAAGCAATCTAAATACCAACCTGCACATGAGTAGCTTTTAATTTTTCTCAGAGAAAAGTAGAAAACCAAAGGAAAAGAAAATCCTGCAGTTCAGGACATGATCTTTGATAATAAATATGCAACATAAATATTACTTTCACCTCCCTTCAAACAGTAGTTCAGGGACCACCTACCACACAGCCAACGCCCTGGATAAATGAGATTCCTTCGTCATTCCATATTGCAGTTTGAACTCTACTGGGAGAGCAGCTGAAAGAGCTTCTTGCTCTCTTGCTCCCACCCCTTCCTCCACATCTATCAAACAGTCATATGGTTCCTGGTAGAAACCCAAAAGGAAATAAAGTCATATTTTTGATCAGAGCCAAAACATTGTTTTAGAATAACAGCTGTCAAAACCTGGCCAAAAATCTTTACTTTAACGGTGTATAAAATTTCAGTCTTCAGTGTGTACAATGATTTGTAAAAGGGTCAGTGGCATTGTCTAGGATTATAAGGAAGCACTGCTGAAAGCATTTAAAAGATCAGGGGAAAAAAAAGTTCCTTGTCAACCAGCTTTTCAAACATTCAACAATTTTTTCTCCTTTCAGTAGTAAACAGCACTCAGCACAAAAGTCTTCAGTCTACATGCAATTAAGGACAGGGCAAAACTAGGGAAACATGCTGCGCATCAGGCCTGAACTGGAAAGAAAAAAGATTTCAAGCTATGAGTTTTACTAAGGTACATTTCAGAATTGTTTTTGTTAAAAGACAATAAGGGCATTGTCTCCTCCTCCTCCCCCTCTGCAGGTACTCTAGGCTATTCTCTTCTACTTTGTTCAAAAACATTACCAATCCATAGCATATTAAAGGAATCATTGTTAGGTTGTGGACTCTTAATTTTCTTTCCAGACTGATTTTCCCAACCATCACATGTGCCTGGCATTTTTTTCCTGATGTGATCTATATAAGTCCTTCCAAAGCTCCCAGCCAAACGGCCAGCCTTCGTCGGGGAGAGGCCACAGCTGCCTGGCCCTCACTGCAGAGACGTGCACTGGAGCATGGCTGGCACAGCTGTGCTGAGTTTATTCACTGGCAGACAGAGAAAGAAACCTTTCTGGCTGCAAAAGGGGAGGGAAGGGTCTATCAATGGATAGAGGTTAACATCCAGAGAAAGCTGGGATTACCTCCATGTTCTGCTGGCTTGATTAGAGTCAGTGGCTTTTCAAGACTGAAAGTGACTGGAAGAAGCCAGGGAATACATGTACCTCAGCTTTGACAAGACCAAGGTTTGAACCATTTTTTTCACAGTCTGCACCTACAATGTCTTCAAACTTATAAGCAAGTTTTCTGCTGACCCACTTTTCTTGGGCTGCATAAAACACAACATCTAACTTTTTTTCACAGTCCAAATAAAAAGGTTTGCCTTAATATTATGCACTTGTTTTGGCTGGGGAGGGGTTAATCTTCTTCACAGGGCTGTGTTTTGGATTTGTGCTGAGTACAGTATAGATAATATAGAGATGTTTCTGTTATTGCTGAACAGGGTTACACAGAGCCAAGGCCTTTCCTGCTGTTCCTGCTGCCATGCTGGCAGGGAGGCTGGGGATGCATGGGAGGATGGGAGGAGACACAGCTGGGACAGGTGACCCCAAGTGACCACAGGGATATTCCAGACCATGTGCTATCATGCTCAGTATATAAAGTGAGAGGAAGTGGGTGATATTTGGGGTCATGGGTTTTGCCTTCTCAAGCCCCTGGTATGTGTGATAGGACCCTGCTCTCCTGGAGATCGCTGAACACCTGCCTGCCCATGGAAGCAGTGAATTGATTCCTTATTTTGCTTTGCTTTCTGCACAGCTTTTGCTTTCCCTGTAAAAGTGTCTTTATCTCAACCCACAAGTTTTCCACATTTTACCCTTCTGATTCTCCCCCCAGTCTTGCTGGTGAAGATGAGAGTGAGTGAGTGGCTGTGTGGAGCTTGGTTGTTGGCTAGGGTTAAAGCACAGCGTAGTATCACACAGCTGTGTGAACCACCCACGAAAGACCTGTCTTTGGTAAGTTCTTGTGTCTCATCTATATCACTGTAGGTTTTCTGCAGTTATACTTGGCAAAACACTGCAAAGGGCTTGTTTTTTTGATAGTAGTGTTGAGACATTTTCCTAAATTGCTTCAGTCATCTTATGAGTATTTGCAGTATGATTTTTTTCTTTAAAAAAGTGTTTTGCAGTGTAATTTTGTTCACAAATGCAAGTGAAAAATTTATACTGGCAACATTTTATAATGCAGAGCTGTCTGTGGTTATTTTCCCTTAGATGGAACAAACTGCAAGTTAATGTAGAAGCTGCTAGTGCTGCAAACTCAGATTTGAGAACCTGAAAGTGAGGTTGAACCCATGTTTTCTACTGCTTAATCATCCACTTAGAATTAGAAGAAAAAAAGCCCCAAACACAAACCACCTTATCTCTCCAACAGTAAAGTAAATGCAGTTGTCTTAAGTGGACTTTCTCAGCATGTAATTACTCAGAATTTGTAAACAAGCCAGTTGCTGCTATACAAGATGGAAGAGGCCGCAGCTCTGTTAAATTCTTTCTGCTGTGATAAAAAGTTTTAACAAGGCAGTAAATTTGTTTCTGTCAGCTAATAATCCTAACCAGATACAATTTTTAATACACAGTTTTATTATATGTAAAGGATAGACCTCTTAAATTAGAAGGTGCCACTTTTACAGGCAATTATTAAAGGCAGTGTGATGTCTTCATTTCTTTCGAAGAGTGATTGGCTGTGCCAACTGATAATACATGTTTTATATTTCTCATCTTTTATAGAAGTTTAGAAAGTAAAACTTTCTCAGGCAGCAACATGCAACAAAATGAAATATGATTAGAAGTTATAGCGGAAGACCTAGCTAGACAGAAAAGCAATTTTTTCCCCAATAAAATAACGGGATTAAAAATCCCCTCAACTTTTCTGCCCCAATTTTCCACCCCAGTTCTTCCTTAAAGATGATCACTTGTCCTTTCAAGACAAAAATACTTCAGAATAAATGAAAATTTTACAGATGTACTAATATCTGGTTAAAAAAAAGGTTTTTAAAAAATTCAGTCTAAATTAAAAAAAAAAAACAAAAAAACATGGGTCTGGTAAATAAATAGCTGTTATATAACAGCTACGTAAGACTTTTGGTGGATAAATTATTTTTTGACACATCTAACTTAAATCAAGAATATGAGGTCTTGGTCTCTGTAAAATTAATTTACAACCACCTTTTTTCTTTTTTTCTCTTTTTTTGTTTTTTTTTTTTTTTTCTTTTTTTTTTTTTTTTTTTTTTAGTTTGTTTTTCTTCTACTTTAATGGACTTTGCTATAACAATCATGTTTAAAAAGTGGAGTAATCTTTTTGGCATAGCAAATAATTTCAACAGTCTGCTTGCAAATTGCCTGAGTGAATTAAATCCAACCTAAGTTCACAGAAATAAAACATTATGATAAAAGCTTTCCAATAACTTTATTGCCCAAAGTCTGGTTGTACAGCACACAAGCTGTTATTTCAAATGCTCCTCTGAAGATTCAGGTGTCATTCCAACATCTGTGGCCAAATTCCTATGGGGTAGACAGGACAGACGGGGAATTCATGAACACTCCTGGGTTTCTCTCTATTGTGGTCAGAGATTAATTGGGTGACACCATCAGTGTCAAAGCCCAGGAACTGGAAAGAGGGTTGTGAGAGGGAGAGAGCGTTGTGTGCCCTTAGCACCTACCTGGAGTGAAACGCTCCCTATCTGTCCAACTACAGGATATTTTTCACACTACTTGTCATCTAATTTTCTACCTTCTTTGTTATGTCAATAGCATATTTCAAGAGGAATACAACAAAACAAAAAAAAAAAGAGAGAGAGAGGGGACACTACATCATCATAAAAACATTAAGGCAAAAGATAAAAATTGACATAAGGTCAGGGGGACAATATCTTGTTCAGATGGGTTTGTTGACAGATAAAATTCTACATGGAACTACACTTCTGAGCTCTGGTCCCATGATATGAAGCATTTTAGTGGCAATGTGGCCTTAAGGACTCTCTGCTCCTCAATTTCATTTCCCATAGTGCTATAGCAAGTATTAAGAATAAGTTGAAGGGGAAAAAAACCCTCTTTTTGGCTCATAAAATTTCACTGAATTTATGTCTGCAATGCTGAAAAGGAAGCAAAAATTATGATAAGAAATCAGAGAAGAGGCAGAAAAGAAGAGGAATGTATGGACAGACCTTACTCAAGTTCTGCCCTTTCTGCCATGGAGTGAAAACCTGTAAGGTCTCTGACAACAGTATTGGCATTAATACCTGAAATCAGGTAAAAGAGGTGTTTTAAAAATGTTAGCTAAATTGAATTTACCTATATCTCCGTGAATCTAACAGGAACAGTTTAACACCTTTAAAATATTATTAACTAAATATATTTCAAACTCAATACACAGCATAAAAGGGCTTTCTTGCTCAAGGTTAGGTGCCTTAATACAAGCTGTTTTAAATCACCTGTAATTCAGCAGATGGAATACCTTGCATAGCTTTCAGAGGTCTTGAATTTATTGTCAACCCTTCGGATTAAAGTCTACAAAGCAGAGTAAACCACTGGGAAATATTGTTATTATTTTACCTCTGGGGTAGCACAGTTCAGTTGTTCATCCTCTCTGAAACAAAGGCAAATAAAAATGTGTTTCCTTGTGGTTCCCCTTTTGTTTGAAAGGCTTGAAGCAATTAAACTGAGGTCTCAGAGACACTATTACTCATATGATTATTGTCTCAACACAGTTCTTTGTAAATCTTAAAATATTAGTTCAGTTAAATATAATTAAATTGACTTCCATACAACAGAAGAGATATGGCTGATATAGAAAAAGGTACTTTTGTTGATATGTATTCTTTTAGTGAATTTATTTGTTTCCAAACCCACATGTTTATATAAAGGCTATGAACAGATGAACTCATTACTCACAGAGAAAAATCACAGATTAATTAATCTGCAAAACACGACAATAAACACTGTAAAAGGTCCGATTCCTAAAGTTGCACTCCTAAATCCAGATAAGTGGTCTGTTTTGCAGCAGAAGGTTTTGAGTGTTAAATAGTCTTTTATTTTCTAATCATGGGCTGAAATAATATCTGAAGTTGTGTGAACAGTTTAGCTTGATTTTTATCATGTGGTTTTTTTTTTTTCAAGTTGATAGCCATTTTTTTCCATTTGCCTCAAACGCCTCATAAAGAAAAGCCTCATTTTCTAGTATGTTGTAGTAAACTGCAGATTCTTATTAGAACCATAGCATCAAATAGTTTGGAAAACACCTGTCCTAGGGTGACTTTATGATGCTTGTACTCGAATCATCTGTTCTGCTTATGCTGGGTATTGAGTTCTGTGTTTTTAAAACTAGATCTGAGAGTGAAGGGGGAGAGAAGGAGAAGCAGTGGGATGTCTGAGGCAGCTGTATTCAAAAATATAGAGATAAGAACTTTGGCTCTCTCTCATGGACTGTGCTGTCTGCAGCACGGACAGCTGGAGAGAGCTCTCCTTTGCTTTTAGTTTTTTAGCTAGCTGAAGCAGAGAAGTTCCCTGGACTGTGGCTTTTCCTCTTTGCTTTTTTGGGTTGGAGTTGTTATAAGAAGTTTCATAGAAGAGTGTAAAGTAAAACAGGTTTCTGAAATGTGTTCTATCTTCCTTTGCTTCATATGGAAGACCACTGCCTGTGGGTTTCTGGTCTCCCAAGGAACTGGGACAAATCTCACTTTAGAGGAAATTTCTTTTCTAATTCTAAGAAAGAGAATAATTAAAAACATTGCCTGGCTACTAGGGCCCCTTAAGAGTAGACCAGACAGACTATTGATTTTACTGCTCCAGTTTCAGGTCAGAGGCCTGGGTTTGAACAGGATCATTAAAAAGCCACACTGCACCATTTGCAGGACCTAAGACGAATGACTCCCAGAAGCAACACCTAAAGGGCCACATGGGGCAAGGCTAGTACAGGTTGGTTTGGGATCCTGGTAGGTGCCTGTACTCCAGGTTCATCCCACATTCTGACTGCATCTATTTCACAGAACGAGGAATAGGCTGAATTGGAAGGGACATTTTAAAAGTCACCTAGTCCTCCCTGCAATGAGTGTGACTTATGCTTTTTATCCAAAGACCGCTTAATGAAAAATCCATGGGAACAGGGACGAGGATGCAATCCCAAGAGAGTGCCTTTCACACTAGACAGAGAGAAACAGGTCCCTGCTTACTTTGCTAGCTCACTCTGTGTCCCCATGAATCTTACATTCTAATTGCAGAATGGTCTAGACATTTTTTTTTTTTTTTTTTTGGTTACATCCCCTGTAGGTTTCCAATGTGATCTTAAATGAAGCTGAAAGAGAGAATCAGGACTACCTCTTAAATGTCCTGTGACTCTCTTGTCCATTATCTGGAGTACAGTGAAGCCAATCTATTGCTACCTAAAGCTAAAGATTTTATTTTTTTTTCTCAGCTGTGCTTTATTTCCAGCTCCAGTCATCATATAGTACATATTCAGAACAAATTTCACTGATGCCCTGCATGTAGACAGTATCTTCCTCTGAGACGTTCTTGAAGTTGAGCTTTTATCTGTCAGTTTTCATCTATCATTTGGTAGTTAGGAGAGACACATGCAGGACTTCTTGTATAAATTATTGAATTTGTATTGGGTGAGTCTTTTAACTGCATGTTGGAGATGTTAAATAAGCTAGAGTTATCACTGCTGTCTTTCCTCAGCAGATGTGCAGTCTCATAACAGGTATATTTAGATTTTGACACACAGCTTCAGCCAAATTATTTGCTCTTTTGTGGGGTTTAACAGCTATTATTTGATTTGTAAAATGATGAGAAGCTCCCATAGTGTGTTGAACTTAGGGGCCCTTCTCTCTGAAATTAAACAGCCATAAAATCTAAAATCAGAGAGATTTTTGAGCCTGGAAATGAACTGATATTTCATCAAGCCTGTTTACAAGGATGAACAGGAAAAGAAAACTCTTCTTTTCAATTTTCCTTTCTATCCCAAACCCTCATTACCTACAGAACAATACTGCTTAAGCTTCTGAGCTCAAAAAAAGTTTCCAGTCTGGTTTTGGCAGATCTGACATAAAATTCTCTGTATCTTACTCCCTGACCATGCTTGGAAAAGGTAGGTGAATACTTTGTAAACCGAGGAGCCGGGAAGGCTGATATAACAGAATGCTTCTGTGATTTCCCAGCACCACGTGGCAATAGTGATGAAAACAGGTTTTGCACCTGAGAGGTTCAGAGAAATTGGTGTCATGCACAGAACAAACCCACTGCCATAGACCTTGTGGGGATGCTCGAACCTCCACAGTGCCATACACACATGGCTGTGTGTCTTCTGGCAGAGAGCTGTTTTAAGCCAAATCGATTCAGAAAGCTCCTTAAGTGAGATGTGGCACGTCTACTTCAGTGCAGACATGCCCTAAAGGAAAATGTGCTGAACTAGAAAATTATATAAAATGCAGAAGCAGGAGAAGACTAGACTTCTTGGGTTCAATGCTCTCTAGTCTGCCTTAACTAAACCATCAGTTTCAAGGGCCAGACATGCCTAAGATTCAACATATTCCTGTCCACGATAACCATTTCATTCCCTTGATATTAATAATGCAAATGTTTTCATGAAGTCTACTAGTGTACTTTATTTATTTATTTATCTCTTTGTTTATTTATTTATTTATTTGTGTCTTTTAGGATGGGACAGTTCAGGTACTAGAGCTGTGCTGTGCCATATGAAGACAAATAATAGACTATTCCTAGGAAGTCAAAGAGTTTAATTTGAGGAATTAATAACTGGCAATCAGATGATTAAGATGATTGCTCCAGTCACAGCAGGACCAGATGTATATCTTTATCAATGCTTCTTTGACACTTCTTGCCTTTTATTCTTTATTTTATTCTTATTTATATATTCTTTTGTTTTTTATTTGTAAATATGGACATGGCTCCTTGTCATTCCACTGAGGACTTAAAAATTAATTTTGAAACCTTAAAAATTTTCAGGAAATTAACGTCTTGATTTTGGCCTCCTCCTTCCTTCCAGTCTCTGTGGGAACTATACCTGTCTTTTCCTATTAACAATGCCATCAATACCACAAAAAATTCTAGAAAACTGCATTCTAATTCAAGCTGATATTCTTTGCATTTTTCTATTCTGCATATATCTTCTGTCTCTTCCAAGTCATAGGGGCCCAAGATTGGTTCTAGAGAAAAGGTAATGAAAAGCTTATAGACTGAGTGAACAGTCCTTGAACAGAGATGTCAGGAGAGAGAAAACACATATGTTCAAAATGTTTTCCTGGACATTGATACAACTACACATAACTGAGAGGATGAATTTTATGATGCTAGGGGGATTTATATGAATTCTAGTCCCAGTATAGATTAAAAAAGGCTAGTACTGCTCTAAAGTATATTCTCTTAATTAATGTGCATTTCAAGATAGACAAGTTTCAATTGATATTTATATTATTATATCAATATAATAATATTTGATATTATTATGGTTACTTTGAACTTTCAGGCCAGACTACAAGGAAAAAAAGTGACTACTTGGATTCCAAAGGCCTCCTTAAAAAATGCTATTTCAGGATGCACACTTGAACTAAGATGCACACTAAAAACACTTCATGAAAATGAGACAAAAAGTCACACTTTCACCACAAAGAGATAGCTTCTTCTGATCTGCTCTGTGTACTGAATCACTTCATGGGATCTACTTTTGCCAGGTTTCGCTCATGTGCTCATTAAATGTTTTGTCTTGCTTTAATATTTTAAGCTAACATTTGCTGTGCTGCAAAAGCCATGCAGTCAGTGTTGCTTTCTTGTAGCCTAATCTCAGGCTGCCTATCCAATAATACTATAGATCTCCAATTTTTTTCTAACTGAAATTCATGGGGTGGGATTTTGGGAGCCATAATAGACTGTCCAGTAATGGTCTTGTCTTTTGCTTAGTGGGAATACTATGTAGCAATTTTTTATAGCTGAAACCTGTCACTACTGAGAAGGGAAATCTGATCTTATGCATGAGCAGTGATTTTGAAAAAACATGATTTTTATGAGATGTATTTGATCTTTGTGAGTGTGTCTTCACAACTGCAGCATTTTATTCAGGCTCAAAGAAATAATCCTGACCTATTTTTTTCTCAACCTGTGAAATTTTCTTCAGAACATTCAGCTTGAATAAAAGCTTTATGATAGTGAAGAACCAAGTTCGAAGCTGAAACAGCCTTATGCCTGGACCTCATCAACTCTAATATGTAGGGAAAAAAAAAATATTCTGGCTGTCTAACAGATTTTTTGGGGAAAAAAGGCTAATGAGAGCTACTGTGACACTGAAAGATAATCTAGAGCATTTGTTTATCTTTCTATGAAGAACAGGACTTCAATCTAGCCAATAGGGTATGTCTGAGATATTTTGACATACAGTTAGCTAAGTAATACAAAATAATAATAGTAACAAAGTCATTAATAATTATACAGGGGCTGCATCATAGCTCCCAATTACAATTGCACATACAATAATAATATCTCTAATCTGTGGTTGTCTCTGAGTACTTTGTCACCATCATGGACTGGTGTTCTGTTTTCTTGTACATACTGTAATCAGACATAAAGGTAGCACTTATTCTTAGAAGCTGTAAGACTTGTAAAAGAAACAGTATTAAGACCTAGGTAAAGTTCCCAGCAAAGCTGGGTAATTCCAGGGTAGACTTAACATTCAGGGGTCTTCAAAGAAGAAAATCAGTTTTTCAATAGGAGGACAAGGGACTCAACAGGACTAAGATGATAATTTTTACTTTAACAGTGAATAAGAAAAGAGAAAAAGAGAAAAAAAATAAGCATTCTTCTGAACCACCAGAGCTTGTGTACGTGAGCATGTCATGATTCAAAAGACCCTTTCTTTTTACTGTGTTTGGCAGAAATGCTGTGGAAACATATGACCTTTTACATACTCATATGGAGAAAGATGAGTTCCTGCAAACATAACAAAGGCATTCTCAATGAAATTAAAAGGAGAGACTGTCAGTTCTGAGAAACCCCAGTCCAATGTTTGCTCATCTGGAAAAAATCTAGACATCAATTTTTTTTTTAATTAATAGTATTTTTTTTAATATGTATTAGACAAATTAATATTTTTCATGTTATTAGAGAAGGCAATTGTTACTTAAAACAAGACTTAGTTCTACTTTACTGCAGAAAGTGAAACCAGCCAAGAGGGACTCTGGGACCAGCACACAACATTTTCCATGGAAGTTCATCTGAATTTTTTAATAAAATCATGTTAGAGATATCTGTTAGCCCTTTTGTTTTTTCTGTTACTTGTGTGGTCAAATGCAACCCTGGCATAAGTCCAGTTAATTTAAAGGTGTTCCATTTAAAGGATGGACTGCTTTGCTTTTAGCTGATTTGGGGTTTATTAAAGAGGGACGAGACAAAGGACTGAGCACTCAGTGTTAAATCTCCTAAATTACATTTGGGTTCTAGATTTGTTTTGATCACAAATTATTCAGATATACCATTCCTTCTTTCAGATTCAACTACTTGTTTGGTTAAGTGAATCTTAGAGATTTTTTCTTTTAGAGAGGATGAGTATAGATTCCTCAATGTCAATTTAGAAAGTATGTACCTAGTCTTAAGATATTGACAAAGGTGGGCCCCAAAAAGAGCTAATTTCTGTGCTCATGTCTCTGAATCTCTTATCAGAGGACACAGAGTCAACACTTTTACTGGGTCCCTTTATCTCTGAACACATTTACTACGTATGAGCTTTGTTTCATTCTGCTGGAATAAATAGGATCCTTCTCTCTCACACTCAAACACAAATCTGTAATTGAGCACACATAACTGCTACATCAGCCTTGAAGGAAACCTCTGATACAATAGTGTATCTCATATATTACTGTACTACGGGTTGTGGGCCCTGTTATTGGAGCTATTAGTTCTGAGAAACTGTGTAATTTTTTCTTAATTTATGTTAAGTCCTTGAAGTTTGTCAGCTTCAGAGACACCGAACAACCTCATAGTTAGTATTTCACATAAGCAGAAACATGGAAAAAACGTATGTATACATTTGCTGCAGTTTCATCAGTGCACAACAGTAAGTGCATTTAAGGAAGTTAAGTCTGTATGTTTAAAGTTGTAAAGCATACATTCCAAAACATAGGCATTGCAAGTGATCATACGAACAGGTTTCTCTCCTAAACTTAGATTTGATGTTCATATAAGCAAATTTCACTATTATTTCAGAAACATCAGCTGAGTTAGTAAGATTCACTAAAATTCAGTGCCAAGGGACTTCCTGTAGAAAAGGTGAATGCATCTCTAGCACAGAGGTGTTTTACTAGTCCATGCTGGTTTGGTTACCAGATGGAATTAATTCTGAGTGACAGTCTGCCCATTCATTCAACTTTTAAACTCCCAGGAATCCTATGTTTTATTTAACTTACCTATATAAAAATATAGAACTACAAAGAAACAAGTAAGGCATTCTGCCTCTTTCAGGGCAAGATTTGGTGCTACAAAGGGAATGACTTTAAAACACTTACCTAAATGTAAAATATCATGAAGTAAATCTGCTCCCTTATCTTCCTTTCTGTCAAATTGTTTAGACCCTGGGATACACAGAATACCTTCACCTTTATAAAGTCCCTAAAAAAAATGCAGCATGATCTAAATCTGTTACTCATACGTAGATTTTCCAGATTTTATTTTAATATCCACTTGTTCTGTTCTTGTACTGTTCCATGTTTCTGGGAGAGGAAATCACATGCTCCAATTTTACTTTCAGTGCACAAAGGAGTGGAGAAGGGCCAAAACTGAGGTTCTTCCATTGATATTCTTGTTTGAACCAATTTGGATTTTACATCTGAAAGTTGGAATTTTGTGGCTAGTTTTGATGTTTGCTCATTTCAGTTGCTCTCCCCCAACTGTTAACTGCTCAATAGCTTGCTGAGGATCTGAAAACACAGCTGAGGTTAAATATCTTTGTATCTTGCTGCTACATACATGCTCTCATCCACACACGTGAGCATGTCTTGAAAACCAAACGTATTATTTGCAGTGTGCCAAAAAGAATCTGTGCTTGGAAAGTTCCAGCATCCTTTTTTTCATACCTGATCCTGGCATGCTTAAAACCCTGGAAAGTCACAATTTATATTCCACATAGGAGTCCTGGATGACTGAGCAGCTGAGCCATACAACAGGATATCCAGCTATTGAGTGCTGCTGTCACAGGTGGCCAGCAGTGCAGCTGCAAAGAGCTTCCTGCCAGGAGGGCAGAGTGGGTCCACAGGAAGAAATGTTCCTTTCCTCTTCCAATCTGTTTTCAACTATAAAGGAAGGCCAAGGCTCACACTCCTACGGTGGATGTGCCTACGCAGCATTTTCAGCCAGAGCAAATCTCAGCTAACTTTTCTAACAATAACTGCCCGAAGTGGAGCAGACCATTCACAGGGCTTCAAACAGTGGGCACCTCTACCTTTACCACAGAGAGGCCCTTGAGAAACATTTCATCTTAATTCTATTAGTGCTGTGCATAATTGTATCATCATTTTATAGCTCACTTAGGAGCAGTCAGTGATGTGCAAAAACAGGACAACAAAAGGAAAAACTACTTTCCTCTGGAGATACCACAAGTAGGCAATTCATATGTTTCCTCTTTCGTCCCACAATCAGCCATAAAAACACTTATAAGAACAAAATTGCTTCCAATAAATTGTGGATTTTTACTGTGAAAAAGGAAGAAGGCAGATGACTTCTGTCTGTGAATTTTACAAGCTAACACTGCAGATCCTGCACACTAAAATCCTGGTTAAATAAAGGCAATGAAAAAGGAAAAGTGTGTTTGTTCATAGCAGTGTTAACAGAAAACATGCATAAAGAAGTTCACTGTGTTCTGTGGAAACCTGAGCTTCTTCCTAAGAAGCTCTTGTGCTGCACCAAGAACAGAGATTGTGTAAGGAAGGGACAGTCTGAATACTGTTACTAAGCTTAAACTTTTATTGAGACTAAAGGAGAATAGACAGTTAAACAAATGTCAGACAAGAAGTTGAATATTTTCAGTGAATATATGTAGGGCTCATTCATCTGAAATGAAGAGCAATTGTAAATTTCTTCAGAACTGGGACATTGATGCCAGTCTGAAAGGCCAGTTAGATTACAGCAAAAAATTTGTCTGATGTCCAGAAATTTTTTAGCTCCCATCCTACAAGCTGATGTGCTGCTGAAGTGTACTCTTATCCCTGTGACATCCTGTAGTCTCCTGTACTCATAAGTGCCTACTCTGTTTCAGACTAAACTTCAATTTTTAGGCTGTAGATCTAGGACTCTTAAACTTATACTGCAAAAAATTTTTGTTCTCCAAAAGGTGAATTATCTATACCCCAGAATAGCTCATATTCATCTGCCAGGGTACTTGGAAAAGTGACACACAGTCATTATTTCTAAAAAGGCTGTAATTAAGACCAGTTATTCCTAGAGACCATCTGGGAACACAAAAAATATCTTAATGGACTTACTGAGCACAATCAATTTCTTTCATTATTAAAAATTTCCCTTCTCAGCATTCATCGCTTCCAGCATTGGAAAATTCAAAATATGCCTCCTGGTGAGGGCAGAGTCCTAAAGCACTCAAGGAACTGAAAATGACACAAACCTGGATGATCTTACCTTACTATACTGGAAAACTGTCTGTTAAAAAACTGATTTAAATAAATAAATTGCCAAATATTTCAACTTGGTTACTCTGAAAATAGTATTTTTTAAAGTTGGATGCCAAGACCCCAAGTGTAAGATGAATTACATGATGCAATTTACTGTGTAAACACTATTGACAACAGAGGAATTACTTTTCAATTGATATTAATGTATCTGAGAGAAAGACCTAAACCTTAGAAGACCAGCATAAAGTAAAAGTGTCCATTAATACAATGAATAGGACTAATTCCTACATTCTTCAGTGCTCTCTCTACTGCAATTTTAGAGAACACTGTTCCCTAATGATGGTTATTAACTTGAAACTCCTTTAAAATACAGTCTCCCACTTTCTCTGGGAAATAAGTAGTTACTGACTTTCCCTTTGATTTGATGGCTACTAAGTACCTTCCAGCTAGTTTTATCTTCTCATATACAAATTAGCACACTAAGTCTGAGAGTTATTGGTTCCTTTTCTCAACTTCACATCCTAGATGTCTGACAAGTAGATGAGGAAAACAGGGTAGTACTATGAAATTTCATGTCTTAAAAGCAGTTGGGTTCTAGCTGACCTTTTTTAGCACTGGAAATCTATGCAAACTTCACAATATGATGAAATTCAGTTCTGCAAATTAATGATGAAGTTATGAGACAGAGCTAGCCTACAAAGACCCAGGGCGGGGACAGGTCTGTGGCTATTCACTGAGTTAGCACTCAGTTCAGCCTAGCACTAAAGCATGTGCTTCAATTACACTGAAATCAGATGGTATTACATTGGGTTTAAAGCACTCTTCAGAGGTGGAGAAGCTTCCTCTGAAACAAACCACAATTATCAGGTTAGATATTCACTATCCACTTTGATTTAACTATGAAGTTGTTGAAATTGGTGGGTCCACTCTACCCATGTGTTTTTCAGATGTGCAATCTTGCTGTTTCCTTTGTGATGTAAAATGACAATGAACAGCCAGACAACAGCTGAGTGTCTGGCATAGCCAGTTTTGTCCTCATTGTTGTTTCTTTATGAAGGACAGATTTTGAAACCCGTTAGGTTTAAAATCAGTCTTCAGTAGACATTAGGTCATATTTTTATATTGGGAAAAGAAGGCATCCACTTCACAATGTTCTTTATTCTTTTACCTTTTTTTACCTTTTTATTTTTTTTTTTCTTCTAGAAACCAGCAGCATTTTAGTAGGAGAACAGATAATTCTTGCTCAATAAGGAAAATAAAGAAGAATGATAAGGATGGTTTTTCCTTTGTGTGAAAAATTGGTAATGGTCATTAGTTTAGTCAAGGTGCACTGAGCACACTAGAGTATGATAAATGCAAACATATGCAACCTAGTTCACCATTCTGTGACTCTTAGTCATCACATAAATTATTTGGAGAAAAAGGTTTCAAAGATATCCAATATATTTCATACTAAGACACTGGATCAACAAACACATGAAACATTGTAAGTCTAGCATCCCCAAATTTTGTAAGCCAAATTAATCCACTCCATAAATACTATTAAATGATTCTACCATATCACTAGAAAAATAATCTTCCTTATATTTTTTTGCAGATTTTATTCACTTGATGCAAGTCAAGAAAAACAAACTAGTATGGTAATTATTCATATTCTCTAAGACATAACCACAAACCTCTTTTGCAGATTTAATTAACCTTCAGTGTCACTTTGGAAAGATAGGAGAATATAATGACTCCCTGAAATCTTCTTCTCAGTAAGTCTACTGGGAACTAAAAAAGCCTGCTCGTCTGAAAATATTGGCAGCCTATCAGCACTGCTTGGTCTTAAGGTTGCTGGACAATCTTCCTTATAAAAACCTTTGTTTCATTTCAGAAAAAAAAATATAGAAATTTGATTGAAGACATCTTCTTGTCTACATACAAGTTATCAGTTCAACTTAGACTGATCTAGTAAATATTGTCTGTTGACCCTTATGCCTATCAACTATGGAAACTGATACTGATACAAGCTACTAAAAACACACTAATGATGCCCATCAAGGATGTGAAAACCTGAAGGTTTTACAATTTTTGATGATCCACAAAATACTCATAAATTAACCAAACATTTTAATTACTTTTTTTTCCTTAGTACTCCAAATTTAACCCTTATAAATCTGGACTCACTGCACTGAACTGAATCAGAATTACAAGATTATCTCTGGCAGCATGTTCTGTGCCAGTGGGAGTTGAGTTTTGCCAGCTGAATTGACTGTTAGGATTAATTCCTATCCTGAGTGACATGGTGCATTTTGCATGTATTTAGAAAAGTCTGGCTAAAAAGCCTACTTAAACTGGTAGTCCACATAGACTAGACAATGGCCCATGATGTTGAAGGATACTACTTGCACATGAACTCCATGATTTATTTTCTTTCAGTGTGGAAAAGCAACATGTAGTGAAATATGCCCTGCAGAAACAGTGTTTCTTCAAAATTTTTTGTGCCCACACTTCTGAATAGTCTTTTACAGTGACCTTACATTGCTCAGTAGTCTTTGGAATGTCAGATGGATATAATTTTCCTATGAAGGAAAGTGGGATATTATAATTTACCTTAACAGGTTTCAATTATGTTGATTTTTGTGCATTGCTTTGCCCTAAGAACATTACCTTGAAAAGTGTCCAGATTTGGCTCTTTCAGTACATATTCAACTATTCTTAACTTTCCAGATTGCCTGACATTTTTCATCAAGGGTTGCAAAACCTGCAGTCAGTATCATTATGTTACTTTTTATTACTTTTTTTCACCAAATTTTAGCAGGGAAACAGGCACCATGTATCACTTCCAGTAACTAAATGACAATCAAATAAATGATCAGCTTAGTGCTGGAACACAATATGACCAGATCCAATTGAGTTTTTAAATTCCTGAGAACAGTGTAACGCAATTCTCCCCCTGAGGGTCTAAGAAAATAAAATGTGTGCGAGGAAATGCTGTAATAAACTGGTAATATATTTCCATAGGGGATACGTAGGAATTTCCCATACATCCTCCAGGATGGCAGTAAACCAGACTCAAGAGCAGAATGTGAACCATTTCCATAGTGAAAAAAAAGAATTAGCTGCAGAGCAAGGACAGAGGCCCAAGCTCCAGGCTTGATTTTCTGTTGAGAGATGCTGTCAGTTGTGCCCAGGGAGCTGCCCAGGTTGAATGACTGATGTTGGCACAGAAGGAAGTTCTGAGCTGTGCCAGTCTGTTGGCTGATTGACGGGCATTTACTCATCTCATTCTCAGAGAATATAATGCAATCTATATCTACATTGATTGTTTTTGGGTCAGTAAGCCACTTATACAGGAATTTCCAAGGTTCACCAAAAAAAGTGAATTTTCTCTTTTCTTTTCTCTTTTCTTTTCTTTTCTTTTCTTTTCTTTTCTTTTCTTTTCTTTTCTTTTCTTTTCTTTTCTTTTCTTTTCTTTTCT